>JAHZNG010002556.1:0-17986 GCA_027744375.1 Orchesellides sinensis
AAAAACCTGAAATGATTTCTATGCTCTTTATCGACCAAAAAAGGAATTTTGTAATGTTGCTCCATTTGATGATAACGATAATGGTGCCATGGAAAACTTTTTATTTTGTGATTCAGATTCCGCCCAGATTCTAATACTTTTTTGTGATGTACTTTTAAGTTCCAATGAAATTCTGTTGTAAAAAGGAATGCTGATCGTCACTCTTATTTATGAACATTAGCGTTTGGCTGTTCCCTGAATAATTTACAATCAAAAACGAACTGTATTTTGTGTTTGTTTGAAATATTAAGCTGTTGATGATATTTTACAAAGTTAATACGAATAAATTAAGTGGACAATTCATACCAAAACTACCTTTTCTAAGTTGAAAGTGGAAAGTCAATAGATATTCCTTTCATATTATATTTTATAACAAACTATCAGCTCAAATAACATTGATTTTACATGTATACGTGTATGTATTTATAATTTCATGCACGTTACAAGAAGTGACAATTTGAAACAAGATGTTCTCTAGATCTACTACACCTTCCTATTGAAATCCTACATATACATACTTACACGTTCACATTCTTCTTTCCCCATTTTCAGTCTTAGGAATTCAGCGTCACATATTTAGCAGGGTTGAAAAGCATATTTTCTTGACTAGCTACCTCCCGTCGTTTAGTGAATGGTATGGTAACATAACTAGCACCCACTGAAGAACTATCAGTAATATTAGTTAAATACATCATTCGTTTACAATTTTCTTATCCCCTGATGAGTCTCCCTGGAAGTCCAACTAATACGTTGTAACTCAACCGAGAAAGACTCTCCAAAATATTAAAACGATTAAACTTGCACCCAAACTACACATGCCCAAGTAAGCTCTTCCCCAACCCAATGTATATTCATGTAGTGGAATGTTGATTGTAGTACACCAGAAACTTCATGGATTTTTCTAGAAAGCATTTTATGTACTACACAAGTTACCTTATATACGCTATTAATATCAAATAAATTTTATGAATATCCCGACTAAAACCTTACAATTTTTTATGTTTCGTCTTATGTCGTTTTGTGGACACCCTTATTGCTATTGTGGTTACTGTTTCATAGTATTGACAGATCACCAACCATGATCTTCTTGGTCGGTACCATGTATGCTCCTTGATTTGGTTGTCGGACTTTTTAAACCCCAAACACAATACTTTCCCACACAACGAGAGTAGACAATGAGTGCAAGAAAATATTGGATAAGAATGTTTTAAAACCACTAATACCATACTTGGCGGAAGATGGAATGCCTATTATACGCATAATACACTAGATATGAATATTCCAATGTACATTTTTAAACCTAAAATATCTAAATCATCATTAGGCATGTATATATCATGACGGTAATATGTTTTGCCCTTAGACACTCGTAAAAATACTAAGGTAATTTCATAAGTAGTGGTAACATGACTGGTGACAATGCAACATCCCATCAACTACTTAATACTGGTAAAAGGGTGCCCTGACAATGATCCAACCTACCAAAAATCACCAGACTTACTCCATCGTAATATTCAATACAGTTGCAGTTGTACACACACACACACACAATGTGCGTAAGCATGTGCGCCCATCCGTTCAAAACATATAAATGTACGTTTAAGTACCTCAACGCATACACACATGATTCGTTTCAAGTGCACAGTCATCATCATCCCCTTTTACTTCTTTACTTGGGACTTGCACTGGGGTGCAGCTGAAGCAAGAAAGAGAGAGATGAGATTCAATCTCATTTGTATTACAACTACACGATTGGGTTCCACAACAACAAAAAAGCTAAAGTGAGACTGAGGGGACTTCCTTCAAGCTTGTTAGACAACATTAATCGTTGGCCACCCAGTGAGACTGTCATTTTCGGTGAAAAGGGACTAACACCATGAACTACACATATAAACATTGAGGCATATACCAGTTTACATATATTTGAATGGAAAGTATATCCTTTAGGTAAGGAAGCACACACAAGATGAAGGTGAAAAGGCGCAACGTATAACGATTATACCACCACCGTAAACTTGTTCATTTCAGTGCATGCATTATATCCAGGGATGATGTTGATGATGATGGTAATATGTGCCCAAATTACGTTACATATTACTATATTGTGTAATATTCAACGGATGCATAAACTAATATGTATATGTAAATTGTTGTATGTTCACACACAAAAACGCACTTTAAATTTTACCTTTTTCCTCCAGCTTCTTCTTTTATGCCATAAATTGGTGTTAAGTATTAAGGAAATGACTTCTCTCCCAGTGCTCGCCTACTGGTCACACTCATCTATTGCTTTTTATGTATGTGCCCTCCAAGACGAAGGAAAGCATTAGCATGATTCAAACAAGGGCTTATCTTCATGGTCCTGTATACTACTGTATATACAATGTCCCTAAACCTTTAACAATGTTAGCCCTGCGAGCATTAATAAATCCGTGTTGTATGGTTTTCCCTGTATATACAGTAAAGACAAATGCATAATTTAATCGAAAGGATGATGACACAAGTAAATTTCAAGTTTGTTAAGAACCTCAGGTTTATACTCGTATTATTATTACGACTGCTGCATTCTCCTAATAAAAAAGTAGACACCTGCGAAAGAATTTTTTTCGTTGTGTAAAAAGACAATATTTTGTCAAGATTTTGGCTGCCTCACTCAACGACGACAATGTTACTCTGCCTGAGAAGGCTTTTTTGCTGTGTGCGCATTCAAAAAAAACAGAAAACTCCCCTGCCACTGCATCACCCTGTGTAAACTTGTGTAACCACATAAAATTCATTCCAAAAATTTATTCTCTTTATCAAAGCTCAAAAGTAGTTTTTTTCTTGTGCATTGTAACCCTTGTCGCTGCCTCTTGTACAAAGTTGAGTATATTATGCCATAATAAAATCTCATCTCACATTAACCATTTTATGAGTTACTTGTCACTGGAGAACAAAGCCTGCTTGGGATTATGTGCATTTTGTTGGTTTCAAGGAGGTTTCTCGCTCTCCTGCACAGAAGTCGTTTTCTCATCTTTGGCCCTTCACTGACTCTTGATGAACAAGATCTTCTTAGGCGATGCTCTGATACTCGCTTACTTTCTTATTCACAAGGGTAGCTTTGCAATACATAATATTCTGCATGAAACACAGAAGACTTTATAGCGTGCTTGTATTTTGTTCTTGAGGTAAATTAGCTTGCATAATCTTGATGTAGATTGTTGGGAATATTTATGGGTAGAGAAATTATGATGACCGCGAGACTAGATCCAGAGCCCGCTGATATTTTTACCTAATAAGATAAAATGTTGTAAATTTGCATTGCAGTGAAGCACTCCACCGAGTTTTATTACTTAACAAAAAAAATTACGTGGCTTGAATTTCTACTTCACAAAATTTTACCTTACAAATTTGACACAGAAAATTTACCTTTACATGGCCCAAAATGATTAAACAGAATTTACGGTTTGGGTGGAGATAATTTACCAGTAGGAACTGATAATATGCTTTAAATTGTATTCTATAATTTGATGGATACTTTGTATTGAATCGAATCAAAACGAGATATTACTACAGATAAAATTAATTTCCAAAAAACAACCTGGAAAAATAAGTTGACCATCATTATCTCATGCATTTAACTCGTTAAAGCAAGAAATCTCATTGTATTTCAACGTATTTACCATTTTATGCTTCCAATCCTACTCCTCAAGTTCTGACAGTGAATCTTCTATCTATAATCAGAGAAAAGGATTTTTCCCCTGAAAGTCATGACTCGCAAACATTTCCAGAAACGCATAGATAGCGACTAATCGTGATATACGGCAATGGACATTGCCCTATGTCGAGTTTGGAGAGGAAAAGTGGTTTCTGAGAAAGAAAATGTGATCTTTATGGTAATATCATTGTAATGGTTTGCTGGATGAATTCCCAGGTCCAAGCTATAGTGCACATTTTTAAAAAAAAACCTTGCGTCCCCTCAGATTCAACATCACATTTATCCACTAATCTGTAATATCAAATATGTAAGTAATCCGATTGTATATTTTTCTACATCTTTTTCTCTCACTCTGTATATAAATATAGTGTAGTCTGAGGATTACACTAAAAGAAGCTGATATGAAGCTAGTGAGTTTGTAAGATAGATGGATAACTGTGCCTCTAGAGAGCAAGTGAAGGAACAAGTATATTTGACAAAGTGGATTTTCCTTGACCTCATATCCAAAGTTATTTATCGGATTGTGGTCAAATCCCTATATTTTGTATTTCGATTTGCTGACTCCACAAAAATCTAATATTTACCTTAGGTCCCGGTCCCGTTTTCAGGAGTCTACAAAAGCATGCTGTAATTCAAATCACTAAACGACTTTACTATGTATTACTATGTATAAGATGTGATTAAAATGTCCATAACCGCTTACGTCCTATTTCTTCTTCTGATAGATCCACGGATTTACCAAACACAGATAACGCCAAATTAACGACAGTAACGTTAACTTTTCAGTGCAATTATTATTGTAATTGATATACCTAAATTGGTTCCATTGTTCTTTCCAGATCAGTTGTGGCATTTTTTCACAGTTATACACAAATCCTTAAACGAGAAGGATCTTTTGCAATCATTTTAATTCTCAACAAGGGTCCATCCGCTTCGGAAACTCATTTGTCCTTATTATTGCGCATGGATGTAATTTATGATTTGTTGAAAGACACACTATCCTTATTGTTAAACTGAACGCTATTCCTCTAATAAATATTTACATGTACATAAAAGCCAACATTTTCATAAACATACATATATATTCTTGTTGGCCGAACAGCTTACATTCCATTCATATGTCGTCAGCGTTAGTGATTTATTTTGGTTTGTTTGTCATCTACACTGCAGGGAAATGAAAATTTACTGTTTATTTTATTACGACTGTTTCAAGTGTCCAAGAGAAAGTCGACATCGAATCAACCAATATTTATGATTTGAAGCAGCTCATACATTTGAAACGTAAAGTTTTATATCGACAAAGGAATTTCTTTTTTCTTTACATTTGAAGAAATTGGAAGATCCACAGTAATCATTTTATTTTCTTCGTTGTTTTTTCTCTCTTCTCAGCCTGAACTGTTTTGCACTACTACATTCCAATGGAAGAAGGCAAGATCAAACAAAAAAAGGTAAACTGCATGTTTACGTATACACACATATGCAGTCGATATTTATCTGGGAATCCAAGTGTCACATTGATTTTCAAAGAGATTTGTTCAGGCATCCATAAATGTTCGTTTTATGTTCCCCCTTCCAAACTTCAAGAAAATGTGCATCTATCAAAGTGCTTTATCTCAATCGTATTAGAGTCGTTTAAGCCACAGCATCACACAACTTTGGAAAACACGTTCCAGAATAATACATAGTAATAGTTGGAGAGAGAAAGAAAAAAAACGAGGATTTTTGGTTCAAGACGGAGAAGAAGGATTGTGACAGAAGTACTACATCCAATAATGTAATATAGATTACAAATAAGTACACACAGTTATACAAACTTTACATTCCTCAAGTAAAATATGCAAGGACGGAGAAGAAGGATTGTGACAGAAGTACTACATCCAATAATGTAATATAGATTACAAATAAGTACACATAGTTATACAAACTTTACATTCCTCAAGTAAAATATGCATGTAGTATACACTTAAAAATGTATCATTGCATTGTTTTTCCTGCATTATTTCAGTAAGCATAAAGTATACGGGCCATCACTATAGTGGAAAGGAAGATGTCTGTTTTTCCTTACGACTAACGACCTGGACGGCAGCAAAGTGTCGTGAAATTCGGATTTGCTGAGTTTGATGTGACTGTAAGCGTACATACAATTGGAATTGTAATAAAACTCAAAAGCCTCCCTTAAGTACTCCTGAACTTGTCAGAAAGTGCACTGTCTTTGGCTTATCTTTGGAGAAATACTTTGTTTTTCTTTACTGATTTTCGACTTGTTCAAGTAATATAGTACTTTAGCCAACTGGAAGGAAATACAGCGTTTAAAATAAAAGAGATGACGTTATATGGAATGATGAGGCGGTGCGTGAAGAAAAGAAAAATCAAAGAGCTAACGCATCTTCTTAACTTGTTCTATTCTTTTGTTGAACCAACTTTTAAATTTTACCCTATCAACTTTTACTCTTGTATTTGTATCAAGTATAATATATACGTATATACTACTGCTGTTTTAACACCACAAAGTAGTATCATTTGGACTTGTAGAAGAAATCTTGCCTGTTCTAATACCTATTCTAAAAGTTAAGCGGAGAGTAAAAGTGAAGTTAGTCCTGTGTAACTGGAAGCCACGGTAGCAGCGATCACTTCCTTCCTTCCCCTCATTTCCATATGTATGAAGGGAAAGGACGTTTTGGGAGTCAAATCAAGAGGAATTTATTGGGCATCACATTTCGACGACAGAGCAGTAGTGTTGGGTGATAGTATCCCTTAAAGCTCTCTTTATGGTAACTTTTCCGCTTTCCCCTTTACCATTTCTTGTTGTGAGGCACATGTATTTCAACTGACACCGGCTGCACGGTTCATATTTTGGCTGCTCTCACCCGATCATCCTATTCCTTTAAATATTGCTCTGTTTGTGAGAGGAGGAAAACCAAATCAGATCTGGCTTGGCTTTGCTCTCTCTCTCTCTCTCTCACGAAGAGAGACGTAAGTGGTTTTGGTGGATTTCCTTTTTCATAAATTCCAAAAATATGAAAAGAATTTAGTGACTACTCCCTGTTCAAATTGCCATTCAGTCCATCAACCACTTTAATGCCAAAATTTATGATATTAATATAATTGACAAGCAAGTTTCAAATTACGCTAGAATTTTGTTCAAATTTCATAAATACAATTCAAGTTTTACAACATTCTATTATTAACCCGACCACACGTTGTCAGAGAGAAAAGTGAAAGACGGCTCCAAATAACGCACGGCATTCTACTTGATTCTTTCAGTATTTGAAGGAGCGTTTTGTGTACAACAAATATGTATTCTCTTCTCTTGTCCTGTCTGTTGCATCAAAAGAATGAGAATTCATATATTGCACAATATACGTATTTCCTTTACTGCGTTCCTGTTGTCTGTGGCTGTTTGGATGAGTAGTTTCCTCGCATAAATGCTTGTAAACGCTCATGATCATGATGAGTGACCAAC
Source organism: Orchesellides sinensis (assembly GCA_027744375.1). Classification (NCBI taxonomy): domain Eukaryota; kingdom Metazoa; phylum Arthropoda; class Collembola; order Entomobryomorpha; family Orchesellidae; genus Orchesellides; species Orchesellides sinensis. Next base: position 7,200 of record JAHZNG010002556.1, read on the forward strand.
TGCAAGGGAAATGATACTTATTATGTGTTTTCCGTGAAAAGTTGTGAGATGAATGACGTTAGGATGAAGGATGAGTATTATTATTGTGAGTGAGCATCTGGTTCGGTATAAGCTTCTTTAAGGATTCATCTAAATCGGGACTCCACTCCACACTCCAGCTTATTTCTCTTTGCTTTTCTGGTTACGAGGAAAGAGAGAGACAGAGAGATCGACTTAAGAGCAGTGGATCCTAAAATCCGTGCTGCTACGACCATGAGGATTAAATCAGATGGCATTATAGAAAAGTAAAACTTTGCAGGGCATGATGAAGCACGCGTTTGTCCTTTGCTTGCTTAGGCCACGCCACAATATAAGGATGTCTTAGGTCGAGAGAGATAAAAACTGCATTGCTTTACGTGAGCTACAACAGGGCTGCACTGTAATCTGAAACAATATTAAAACGAGGTTGCTTCTGACTGATTCACTTAATAATACTATATATATTTGTTAACCACAGTCTATCTAGTCATATGTATTACATATACAATGTTCATTCAGTATATTGTCTCAATTTCAATCCTCTTCTCATAATACGAGTTGCATCTTTGTAATTGTTTTGAATGATATTATATAGAAAATCGTAGCACATTAGGTTTCTATATACATCATTCCATTGTAATAATAGTAAATAAGTTGGTTTCAAAGCGGCTTGGTATTGGGCATATGTATCTTTTTCCTGAGCTCTCATATTGCCAAGGAAGGATTCACTTTCCGCCTTTGAGATATGACGACGATGAGGAAGCATGTTGCATGCACGCTTGCTGAGCAGTCTTGATCCCTTCTTTTGCTCTGTTGCACTCTAACTGATTCACATCAAGCGGTCTTTCTGCGACACAGCAGTTCTAACAATCCAACGACAAATTGTGATGCATATTAGCCAAACGAGGTACAATGCGATCAAATATTTACAATATGAGAAAGAACTAGAATGCTTTTGTTGCATCCAAAAAACGCAACAACAATGTATTGGCTGTGGAGAAAAAGTTACAAAAATATTATGGAAGGAAGGATTTTTTTTATACTGACGGTTCTTTTTCTAAACACGGATATCATCATGATATGCATGTTATTAACTAACTTTGGAAATTTTCTGAGAATAAAGTTTTCTTTCCTGTCAAGATGCTCCGTGATGGGTGCGGGTGCCATGTAGTCTTTTACTATGGAAAGGAGACGCAGAATCCAATAAATACATAGATGAGATTTTTATTTGACTTGACTTGGAGAGGCAAAAAGCAAAAAGAAAACTTTTTGGTACTTGTAGGATACATTGTTGTTTGATATACATAAGATCAAGAATTACAGTGCTCATGTTGCACTCATGCAAGCAGACGCGAGACGTTATTTTATGATGAAAAGAAAAGCAAAAAGTTTTTGCCGTAATAGGCTTTATTCATTACCAAAATATAAATAATTTGAATGCAATTTCCATAATGAACATCATGTAGTTTTAAATGGAGAGCGGCAAAGATTTTATTAGTTTTTGACTGAATCTAAAATACTACAAGACAGTTTGGTGTTTTTCAACCGCCGACACAAAATCATTTTCTGAAAACAAGACTTATACGTTCCAACATGTTTCATACTAAATTAATAAAGTTGTAAGAAAACGCGAGGAGTTTATAACTCTCAGAAGGGAAAACAATTGTAGAAGGAAATATCAAGAATGAAAGGGACTCAAAAGCCTGTTGAAATTCTACAAGAGAAAATTAGAATACATAAGCTGTTGAGGTGATACATAACATTAGTACAATGGAGAAAGGGGCTTTTAGAGCTAAATAAAGCATATATAAAATCAGAGCATTCTGGACAATCATTATTTCACTATAGACTTTTCAGTAAATGCTGAAATGGAAACGACCTCTGTTCAGTACTTGATTTTTCCTCGCCCCGAATTCTACCCGACGAAGAGTGAGTAAGCCGTCAGCTGCAGGGAAAATCGGGTTTGTTGTACGCGTCTACACCATTTGGGCTGGCCTTCACGGCCCTCAACGGTGTGGAAGACTGATAGAATGAAGCCATGTCATACGGTATAAAAATTGGGAGACTTTTTATGTAATGTTTTACAAAATAAAATGGATGCATGCATATATTTGTGTGTAACAGAAGGAGAAGCAACGTTTTGCTTTGCCACACACAATTTTTCTCCTTCCTTTCCGCTATTTATGACAGTCAAGTAGTAAAGGAGTGTGTGATGACGATGGATGATATTTGTTATACACTTTTGCGTTAAAAAATGTTCTCGGGACTGATGATGACGATGCGATGGTGCATTGTGCGCTTCTCTCTCTCTTCTGCATTACTTTCTGCCATTCAGTTGCTCTCCCATCATGATGAATGATACTCTTCAATCTCAAACCATCTAATAATTCGCTTCGTGTTCCGCTACATTGCACCCCCACAATCACAACAGCCCACAACAAGGAAATGAAAGAGGGAATAAAGTGGAAAGGCCATCCCCTTCTCACATTATTTTTCAAGGAGGTCCATTCGAAAAAGATTTTTGGTGCTTAAAATATTTTCTCAAGAATAGAATATGAGAGTCTTAACTACTCCAGCACAAAACGGCATTACTGTCACTAGGAACCAACCGGAAAATGGGAAATACGCACCTATGTTTTACTATGCATTTACAGCGGGTATCATATTATACATTTGGGACAACGAAAGATGTTTAGTAAGCAAGCAAGTTGAGCTACCGTTCGTAAAATAGGATTGACGCTAAGAAATATTATTTGAATGCATACAGGCATTGTTTCTACTAAACGAAATGTACGTGATAATAACTTCCCCATTATTTCCCGGAAATAAATCGCGTAGTGGGCTACTTTTAGTAATTCAGGTAGTTGAAGCGTAGAGTATGAAAATAATTGGTAAAATAAATGGGATTACTTTAATACATTCTAGACCTATGTTCACGACTAGTTGAAACGTTAACAGCTATTGAAATCTATATATTTGCTAGAAAATTTTATACAACCAACCGCTTGCATTTTATGAAGGATATATAACTATTAACTATTTGTACATGTTTTTAACTACGAACTCCTTTTATACAAATAATATCAAATTATGATTGGCCAACTTGGTACCTTCAGGAAAATAATTCCGGATCCGTTTTCCTATCTTCGGCAGAAGATGTTCCTATTATTTCTACTGAAGTTTGCTCTTACAAGGCTGGAAATGTTTTGTAGTATGGTACAGAAGAAGAGTGAGATGAAGCATTGTAAACGTTATGTCCTCAGGCAGGTCGCTTCTTCTTCCAGAACAAAAACACTTTTTGCTTTCTTGTAAAGTAATGACTTCAACTTGTGTTCAAGTATGCTGTTGGATATTTCTGATGCTGCGGGTGGGTGCTTGCAATTTGAACTGTTTGTTTATACGTACATTATAACTTATACAGTAGCTCTATTTTCTGAATGGTTGCGTTGAGCCACTTTCCACTTTGTTAGACTCGGAGCCAGTAGTGTACCAGTTGTGACCACTTTTCTCTGTTGAATTCGGTTAGACGTGCTACATCTCATCATCGTCACTATCATTCCCAAAGAAGATTAGAAGAAAAGTCGGTTCAAACATTTGAGGAAACTTGTAGACTACAAGTAGTTTGTTCTTCATCCTGGTATCAAGATGCTACATCTGTGAAAGTGAAACCATGACACTAGATAAAGAGTAAAAAACTCAGGGCTTCATATACTTCAACTGTAGAGAGACATTGGAATAAAATCAGCAACAAAATTCTTTCCATTTGAAGAAAGTTAAGCTGAGTTGCTGTTTTAGCGGACTAATTCTATGATATGCTTTTTTACTATCCACAGCCCTTCCATGGAATGCCAAATAGATTATAAACGACGATTTTATCTCTATGCACTTCCGCTTCTGTTTGTTGCTAAAATTGAAATGATTAAATGGATGTTCATGACAGACAATGAATACGTACACGGCTGGAGTTGATGCAATTTAAGCTTTTAATGCATTTGGAGTAAGACAGCGGAAGAATTACATGAATTTCTACTTGCAGAGGCTTATAAAAAGCTTCCTATATCTTGCATTTGCATCAATGACTATGAGTAGGTATATATAGCTGACAATCCCATATAAATCGTACATGTGGATTTGAATGTGATTGGAATTGGAAGGAGAGGTGGGTGTTTAGTACCTTTTAAGAAGTCTGGTTTAGCTTGGTATAAAAATAGTAAGGCTAATATTTTTTCTGTTTTAAAAAACAACACAACTTTTACGATTCTAATAGAAGCCTGCAATTGGTCTGATAATACAAAGAATATCTTAATTCATTTAATTTTTGCAAAATACTAAAAAAAGTGCCAAACATCCAATTTGTATGTGTGAATACAAGTTCAAAACAGGGCTGCAGGAAAAGACTAAATAAGATCTATGCTGTTCCAATTTTGGATAATGCAATGAATACGAACAAGAACAGGATTATTAACTAGCAAGATCCTGTATATGTAAGAAATACAAATCAAATCACTCTCGGGAGAACTACCTACAAACAAAATCAACATGGGAAAGTTCAAAACGATCGTTTTGTCTTTGTTGGAGATGCAGAAAAACATGTGAGATAATACTTCACGTAGAGAACTCATCACATAGTGTAAGCTACAGCTTTTAAAGAAGACAACGTGGTCTCCTGTCAGACAAATACCTTGTCTGATATTGATTCATACTGCATCAATTTTCCTAACTGAGTTTCTTCCGTTCAAATAGAGAATGCCTCCGGAGGCAAACCAAAAGGGTGAAAAAAACTGCCAGATTATTTCATTGTGATAAAGATGCCATCAACTTTGAGAGTATCCATGACATAACTTAGCTACGTTTATATTATGAGTACAATCTCTTGAAACGCCTCTGTGACGGTAGTCAAGCTAGTCAATGTGGTTATCAGGGAATTTCGCTGTCTCTCATATTCCCTCTGAGGTAGTTTATCATCATACGAGTCTCTCTGCAATATATAAACTCCCATGCATTCACGTCTCCTCACCAAGTCAAAGAGAAAGCAAACCAGAGAGATCTTCGATGAAGATAACCACACGCAGCCAAACTTATTCTTTAAAAAATTAACTCTCGAAAACCTCAATGACTTTTTTGTGCCGTTCTCTCTCCTATCAAGTTTATCTTGTCAAATAGTTCCATAGACGTACATATTACGGTCTACTATACCATACCCTGTAAAAAAAGGGTTTCGTATTTGTATACACCCCATTCACCATGTATAAATCATATCAATGTCAGATAAGGTTTTTGGGAAACTTTACAGTTACATTGGTAATGTAACAACTGCAATCACATCAAGCTTGTATTTCATCAGACAGTGGAAATACTTTTTGATAGATGAAAAATGGATAATTAAAATGCTGCACATGCTTTATCAGAATATGTGTGCATTTGCTTAGGGTAGCTAAAAGTACTCCGTAAAATTCATATGTAATCTTCAGCCATAGTTATTTTTGAGTTTTTTGTGTGAAATCGTATGCACTGTCTGATCTTACCACTTGAACTGACAATTCCGTAGCGATTTTAGTACTGTGTGAAGAAAATTCATTGCATTTACGGTTTAAATGATACATATTTCTCAATTTGCAAGAAAACTTTTTGGGCACATGTGTAATTTTATCCGATTTTGTATTTCAAAACATGTCTAAAGTGCTGACTGTTGCTCTATGGAAAAAGTTAAAAGTTGGGCAGATCGTAAACGATCTTTTTGACACTTATGACGGTATATTATACAAGAAAGTCGCTGTGATAGGCACTTCTACAAACTTCACGATTCTGATATGTGTGAATTATTTAAAGAAATTCTCAACAAATTGACTATCTATATTAATATGCTGAGTTGCAGTCTGAGCAATCATCAATCTAATTTTGTTATAATCTTGATAGCCTTATAACAAAATTTAGCGTATAACAACGATTGCCAGGCTTGCTCAAAACTCTGGCTTTTCCGAAGTAAAGGCGACAAAGTCGCATGCAAAGTTTTAGCGTATAGGCCATCAAAGGCGTCATTTCTCTTGTTTATGAACTATTATCATTTCAAATGTTTGCAATAAAAAAAGATATGAATTCTTGTTAAAAGTGGTGACAGACGTAAGTTTACCTATTTGTTTTTGAAAAAGACTCTTTCCAAGCTAATTTTTTGCATTGTCATCAAATTATATTTTTAATGTCATTATGACACATGAAAAGTTTGACATGTTACATCAACGACGTCAAATTTTATTGGATTTAAATCACTAAATCAAACTTATTTTTGGCACAAAATATTTGCAAGGAAAGGAAAATCTCGTGTCTCATTCACCCATGAGTGATTGATCTGGCTTTAAGAGTTTACGTACAAATAGAGACTCACAGATTTCAACGCACTGCTTATATTTTGTTTTGGATGTTGTAAAGATTTCAAAAATAATGTTTGATAGTGCTACGCACTCATTATGCACTAATTGCTTTCTATTTACCCGTAGGAATACTAATGTAACACTAATACTAATGTTAATACAGGATTCTTGTTTCCCGAGTTTCAATGTTAGTTAGCTCGCCTTTCCTTATTTGATCCTGGTGAACATCAATTCTTTTAGATGATGGTGGAATTATTGTAGAATAGCTTAATATGATTTTTGAAAAGGAAACGTCATAGTAACATATTCAACCATGAGAACCTTCATGATAATACATTCAATTCTGTATACACTCTACAAGCCTGATGAAACAGAGAAACAAGGAGTAAACTAAGTTTTTTATCTATCGAACATGTATGTATTACAGCACACTTTCAACTCACAATGATTCCAAGAGTCTCTTATGCAGCTAAAGGCATCTCCTGCCTCTCATATAGTCATCCACCAATAGATACATAACTGCTGCTGGAGAATCATTTTGCTTTTTACTGACTGAACAACATCTTCTGTTGTAATGTGATCAACAACTATCACACAAAAATGCTCAGTAGTGCTACAACAACGACGATTTAAACAAGACTTGTTATACAAAACGAAGACCAAGAAAAAATCCAAGACTGCTCCTTACGTCTGTTTCCTCGTCAAAAAATGCTCTCCTTTTCGTAGCTGCCAGGTTTTTACTACTACTTGAACAAAACTTCTTTCTCCTCTCTCTCTCTCTCTCTGCCTTCTGGTAGAGATTCTAAAGGTACAAGAAAATTGCCTTTTATATAATACATCTATTGAATTGTGCTACGTCGTTGCCTGCACAAAGTTGTCTTGTCTACTATATCCCACAGTAAAAAGAGAGTTGTAAAGAAGTACATTATTAGCCTGTCAAAGAGCCACCGACACACGGAGAACAAGAGTACAAAATTTTTTAACTCTCTTTTTTTCTTTTACTCTGGCTATTTATTCATCTTTTCTCTCTCTCGTTTTTTTACTCTCACTTGCCCATTATACACTGCCATCATTCCTGTAGTCATACATCAGTATTTCAAGAGCAGCGGTCGTGCTCGGATCTCAGTGAGAGAGAGAGAGACATTCATAAAGGGAGTCACACCAAACCAAAAAGAGCCTAAGCGTGGTACTATTGTTACTTGAGCCAACACAAGAACGGAAAGAGAACTCTTAGAAGTTATTCAGTGGCTGTTATTGTGAGTGAGGAAGAAGAAGAGCTCTGAAAGAGAGACGGCCTTTTATCGGCTGGAAAGAAAAGAATGGAACGGCTTGTTCCAAAGGGAAGAGCGGATCACTGTGGCGTTTAGTGACTGTATGACAATAATAATCATATAATGATATGTACAAGAGTAACAAAATAGCCATTCAAACTCCTCTTTCTCACCGTTTCCATTCAATTATAGTGTTATTATTATCCTCATTATCACTCGGCAATAGTGTACAAGTCATTGTGCAGTGACAAATGATATGACACAGGTCAGTATTTTCTTATATTCCCTTTTTTCTACGTGGCTAATACTTCTTTGAAGGACTTGAATTGGGCAACGTGGATTATTATTGGATTTACAGCTTTAAGCTTTACGGTGGCTAGTGAGTCATTGGGGAAATCTGTTATAAATCTAATTGTGAAATACGTAGATATTCCAATTTGTTGATCTACCAATTGTAACTTTTTAAACACATCTTATATATGTATTATCCAGGTTTTCTTATTCTCGTCACTTTAAATTGCGCATTTTTTGTATCATATCGCGTTTAATTTCGTTCATGAAGACATCACCAGATAAATGGGACGAGTGAAACATTTAATCTTTAAAAAATCTAATATGTGTCCAGAGAGACTTTACAAAATCGAGAAGCAAGTGTCTCAAATTTCCTAGTACAAATAACATGAAACATGATACCGACTTAAAAAGACATGGACATAAGGTCACTGAGAAGTTGAGAAAGATTGAGACTAAACAGAGAGAGTAAAAAAGTGCAGTTTTTATGTGTCAGTTCCTTGGTAAACTCTCATAGGGGTTTTTTTTTGGTGGAAAGCAAAACCATTTTTATACTTATACAGTGTATGTCGTGTTTTCAAATACTCCATGTGCTTTTTGCCTTCTTAATATAACATAGGCTTCTCACCCGTCAAGTTGATTTGCAAGGGTTATTTATTGAAGAAAATAGAACAGCACTTGTTTGGATCTTTGATGACATTTATTAAATACATAAGCGTCACATTCTTGTTCTAAAGTGCTAGTTTAGCTCATCCATTCATCCGGCTGTCGCTGTGTCTTGAACATAATTCAGCGTCGTCGTCGTCATTGCATCTCTTTCTCTCTTCAACAAGCAAACACATCTCTCAAAGCTTTACACTACACAACACAAAACCATCAATATTACACACACACACAAATTTTGGACTTGGGGAAAAAAGGCTCAATGGGAGAAAAATAAGAGGAAGAGAGTGTGTCATACACGAAAATTCTTTGGCATGCACCAGTAAGCCAACTGGAAAGAAACTGGAAAATTTGAAGGAGCTCACAAACAGTATTACATGGCATAACATTTTCTCCTTTAGCTTAAAACATTTTTTGAGGCTTCACCGTTCTATGAAAATCTCAACATTTGAACTTGTGACAAGTTAAAAACAGACACGATTCAGTGAGTGAAATCATAAGAGAGAACACTTTTTTCTCTATCTCTCTCTTGGTTGTTTATGCAAAGTGTACGTTTATTATGTATACGTGAGATGAGAGTTCAAGTGAAGAAAGGTCCCAAAAATGTAGCCAGGAAAATATATTAACATCAAGCGTTGTTGTCACCATTCTAACATTATTTTTTCTCCTTGGCATGACACAAGCAGAGAAGGACGGACCAGAAGATAATCTCTGTCTGTCTTAAGGATGCATCAACACTTATCAACTTTCCTCTAAAGTGTACCTCTCTATCTGCTAGTAGTCCTATGGGATATCTGAGGAAATTCGTAGTACATGTGCGAAGACAAGATAATGTTTCTATGTTGTTGTTAAAACAAATAACAATTGTTACTCTAGCATGAAAATTTTTCGGACATATTGTTGTAAGTAAACCGCAAATGCTCAATTTGAGTCTTGAAAAATTGAGCAAGTCTCGTCACTACAATTTTTCACTTTTTTCAAAGGATAAAATTCTTGCACTTCATTTATTAACGTTTACTCAACGAGCAACAAAAAGCGTACTGGGGATGATATTGCTTGCCAACATTTAATAGCAAAGGAACAAGATGCCAATGTAACAATAATTGCATTGGTGTGAAGCCAAAGAACAGTAAAGCAAGTAATTACATGCTATACAGTCATTTTCCTTTTTGAAGCAGATGCCAAAGAATCCGGAATTTTTCGCAACAAGTTGGAAATGATTAAGTAAACAGGAAGTACAAAGATACATGGAGAAGGCTTAAGGAATCATATGAAAATCGTCAAGTCCCTATAGTCTGTAACATTTCCATTTTATATTTGTATGGGAATGTATTGTTGTGCACCGTAAATGGGGAAAATAATGCCGACGGAGTTCATGCGAGCGACGAAACTAGCGATTTCCATTTTATACGTTCTTATGTCATCATTTACCATCGTCCATGCCAACTGGATGTAAGTGAATCAAATTATTGCTTTTCATTCCTATATTTTTTGCTGAATTGGAGATAACATGGTTTACTCCATGTTGATATGTTTAAGCGTATTAGGCAATGAGTATGCGTTTAGAGCGCAGCGTGAGGAATAAATAGTTTGCAATATCATTGGGATAGATCTTGCTACAAAACTCTATAGCAATTGTACCTTCCATTTTCAATTTTCTTACTCATTCATGTGTCAACATGATTGAGCTGAAAAAAGTTATTGTGCTTGGTTGGTAATCAAAATCGAAGTTGTTGGGCCTTTCATTTGTACGACAAGCGTAAACTTATTAAAAAATTCCTTTGAATGAACCAAAGATCACATACGTTGTTACGAACGCAATAAATGCATAAGGATGTCAGCTAATTTGTAGGTTACAAAATAGGATAGGCACAGTAGTTTTGGCATTATTGATTTTAATTGAAAAGTCTACAAGGGGTAAATGGCATATATGTATATTCTAATTGGTGATTTCAGGTTAAACATCAAAGCAATACATTCGATCTATGGCTTTTCTTATTTTAGTAAAAAATGGATCAAATTATTATTTTGGTTAGCCTTTCAGGCATATTTGTTCTGAATAAACCCGCAATGCAGAATGTAAGGAACTTGCGATTGTTGAGAATATTAGGCTATCTGCCTTATCCTATTTGTTATTTTGAAATTCTGTTACCATTTTCGGATTATTGGTCGAAAA
>JAHZNG010002557.1:0-10534 GCA_027744375.1 Orchesellides sinensis
TGCGTGTAAACCTACTTTATACAATGTATTATATAGGCAGTTGTTGCTAGATAGACTAGACCAAAGAGTTGTTCTTGTGACTCCTGGAGTGAAATATATGAAGACAGAGATAGGTAGGTTAACTTTAGTTACAACAACCTGCAACGTAAAACCGTACAACAGGAAAGGAAAAAGTCAACACATGGGATTGCCATTTGCACCTTTCTCGTTGGAGAATAATAGAGCTCAGTCTGTCAAATCTGCCACAAGCAACACTGATGCAATGTTTTGATGCTACTTCTTCCACCAAGTGTACATCATTTTTACTTTTGGATGGTCTTGTTATGGAATCTGATCAGTCTGCTTTCACCAAAGTCTGGTCGGATAGTAGGATGAAGAATGTGAGGGGCATATGAATACACAGTCCATAAAACCAAGATTGAAAGGCCAACACAAAAAGTGGTAGACAGAACTTCAAAAGTACCAACATGGATACCTTTAATCTTTCTGTGTAACGTCAGTTCTGATGATGATTTAGTTTACTTCGTTTTGGCTCCCTTTCTAGTGCACTGTCAGCAAGATATGGTGTATAGAAGCCTGGTCTAATATGTTGTGTGAACATTTATGGACGAATGCAATGTGTGAATTGTTTGAAGAGAACAAAAAAGATTGAGGAAGAGACCTCATCATAAGAAAATCCAGCTACACTGTTTTATAAATACGGTAGCATATGGCTTCAAAAGATTTTATTTACATGAAAAGCTACTAGATTGCTTTAGTTTTTATATGAGAGTCTTTGTAAGCTGAAAATGAAAATGTGAGATAAAATCCCTGGGAGAAATCCGATTTGATCGATCGCATACAAAGCTTCTCATAAATCACATTTCTTTACATTTATAGAAGTTCAGATCAGCCAAAATTCTCTGTAAGCAAGTTGTCTGAATTGCTTCAACTCTATATATAGCCCTGCATTATATGACTACATGTCACACCAAGCGTAAGGATTGTAACATTAACAATAACAGCGATCACAGCAACACATTATCATGATGTAGAATTAGGCTGGACGAGATTGAGACTCAAGGCATTGTTGGGAGGATAAGGATGGTGAGACTGATATGATAAAATGAGGAATATAATTTTCTACTGTCCTACTTTCATTATCCAATTTCACTTCCTGTCCTTACCCTTCGCAAAACTAGAATGAAGTGTATTGTATCGAGTAATTTGTGGCTGTTGCTGCTACATAGGTTCCCGTTTTGCCAGATAGACTTATAAGTTACATACAACGGCTGTCGTAAGATACCATCAACATCACGTTATTGCGATTCTTAGCCTCAAAATACAATGTACAACGTAATTTAACTTCGAAAAAGTGTGAAAACTATGTCAGCCAGCTAAAGAATGGGCTGACAATTGTTTCATACTTCGAATAACCGACTAAATTATTAGTGTGGAAGGTTTAACAAAAAAAGTTTATATTCCAAAGGTTTTGCCATGTACATCGCATCAATGACCAATACCCACACCCAACATAGTATAACAGCCCTACTGCAATAAATCTAATGGTAAATTGTTATAAGGTATACTGTTCCTAACATGCAGTTTTCGAAACAACATAATAATATAATATGAAGCATGCTCATGTATACTGCCATTCTGAGGAGACCTCTGGCACAAATTACGGAAAGAGAACTTGTGAAATGATCAAAGGCGTTACTCCGAGATAAAATCCTCTTTTACAGCTTTTACTTCGTGGTCTTTGTTGCTGTTGATTGTGTTATGTTGCTCATATAACGATATCTAGCCTGCCTGCCTAAAAAACTTGACGTTTGCTGGTTTGTTTCTTGTTGCCCAACACAAGTGTTTGTAGCTCGTCTCAGTAATAAGTTTGGTAGAGTGAGGTTTCAGTTGTTTGACTGGATGAAACGATGAAAGAGAGGTAGTGAAGTCCAGTAATAATCTAATAATAATTTCATCATCTCAATAATCAGCATGAAAGCAGCGAATACGACAGTGAGGCAGGCAGAATGAACAACCAGACATTTTATGAATTGAAGTAGATGGTTGCAAAAGTCATTTATGTATTGCAGTATTACTACTTTACCTACATATATTATTATATATTATGTACGTACATAGGTATTATTTCGTTATCCTTTCCTTCCTTTCATGTGATGTGGCTTGGTGCAATTCCAAGTAAGATTAATACTAACACTCAGCTAGTTTTATCTTTTTAAACGATCTATTATATCGTCTCCTTTCAATTGCGTTTGCTGTGTTCTGCTGCGCTCTGATATTTCAAATGAGTGGATGAATATTATCCAGTCATATTTCCAAAATGCCCTCGTGTGATCTTGCAGTGAAAGAAACTACAGCCGGTTCACTCCTCCAACCCGATATGTATGCTTTCTCCTTATCGCATGCAGCACGTCCAGGAATATTATTTTGGCACCACTTGTACCCATAATAACCACTGACTGAAACAGTGTGGTTGCTCGTGGTTCAACTAGTTTTCACTCACTTCTGATCCTGGCAGGCATGATGATTTTAGTGTTGATTTCACTCTTGAATCCCAATGAACTATTTTCTAGGGAATCTGACTAATTCACGAGTTTTCCTACTATACTCACTCATGTCGTTAGAAAACATTGGAGACGAAACGAGGAGCTTCTTTTCGCACAGTAACGTATTATTATTAATTAGGTTCACAGCGATCAACTAGGGCCCTAGTTCACATACTTGTGTATTATGTTAAATACGTAGATGTATGTGTATCCATACATTGTTGCTGTAACAAAAACACAAGTCATTGACTCATTTGAATGAAATTTACCCGAATTGAGTTGGTCAGCAAACAGAGGAATGAAGTAGGCAAGGCTCATTATAATACTTGACTGATTTTATCATTGACCATTTTCACTCATCATACTGAAATAAATTAGCATTACATATGAATATTGAGATACCAAATGCCCTACCAAACGACGATGAATAAACATTTTTAGTTGTAAGAGTGCAGTCAGGCTTCTTTCTATAAGCTACTGGTCATTGTAATAACAATAACAAGGATAACAATAGACGTTCTTTTTGTGTGCCTATCAGAATAAGTCTTCCATTAAAATTCCATTACCCCGAAGTATTCACACATTACCATAAAACTTTCCATCGTTTAGGATTTAAATTTCGGCATTCAGCATATGTATCATATCATACATGAAGCATATTTCCAAGTACTGTAAACGTATACATGTTAAATAGCTGGGCTTATACAGCTTATAGCTTGAGTTCATGGTCTAGTAGTCTTATGCATTTAGTGCGTACATGCGTTTAAGTTCATTTGTCATTAAATTAAATCTCAGTTACACACTCCATGTACACAATAGAAACTAGCCATTAGAATGCATAAAAAACATATTATCCCTAGGACTGGTCATGACAGGAGGAAACAATCTGACGGCAGTAATATCACATGTGAAATAACCATAATTTCATCATAACTTCCCCTCCAACTTCATTGTTCCAGTTTGTATGATGAAAATATCAGAGTTCACTTCACTACATCAAATAGCCCACCATGTCCAAATTTCATGCTAACAAAAATCGTCAAACCTCAAGCAAGACAATCTTGTACTGGTTTACACTTTCTTGTTTTGTATGAATTGTATGTATTCACGTATAAGAATATTCTAAAAGTACCTAATGTACAAGTACTTATCTCACATTGTTCAATTAATCATAGTAAAAATGTAGATTTGAGTCCCTTTGGCGATTACTGCCTCCCATAGATCGACCAAGAGTCATAGTGGATGGATTTGAAGCAGCAGTAGAGGAGGAACTTGGAGGATTTGTGTCCTGTTGTTGATGAGAATAATGCGGGCCGCCTGGCAGGGCTGTAGCTGTACCAGCACCCATCTGTATACCATAGGTGGCCATACTCATAAACGTAGATGGATGGCTTTGTTGCTGAAGCTGATGATGATGATGTTGCTGTTGTTGATGTTTTCTCCCTATCGTCGCACTACCACTGGTAATATACGTACCACTTGGATTAATAGCACTACCCATACCACCACCACCTCCCCCACCAAGGAGAACTGAACCTTCTCCAGGTACTGATGTACCGTCTGTCAAAATTGAACTGTTAAATCCTCCACCGACACCTGTCAGCATCGATGGACTCCCACTACCAGCACCACCACTTGTTAAAGGATTGTTGATAGCGTTATTACCACTACTGTTATTAGAAGAACTGATAAGATGTGTTGTAGATGACGTTTGTAGGTCGAGCTCATCTCCTGGTGAGCTTCGACGAAGAATAGATGGTAACTCGGTGACCTCGTCCGTGACAACACTCAGCTCATCAATATCGCTTAGTCCTGTCGACGTAATTGGTCCTGCTGAAGAAGAAGAGGGCTTACTGCTTGCTGCTGTCAAGTTGGCAGCCCTTCTTGCCCGTAGTCCAGTGGCACGTTGAACCCAGATTTTCACTAAGATCACAAGGATAACAACCAACAGGGCGGACGCTATACTGATTGTGATGTACAGCCACAAGCTCTCTTTGTTTCCTGCTCGATTTCCCCACAAAATACGGTAGGTAACCCACAGGCCATGTCAATGATTCCAACGGATCGTGAAGCAATACAGGAAAAAAAAGAAAGACATGCCTGAATTATTTACAACATCACACATCACAAATTTACAAGAAAAAGTACAATAACAGCACCCGAAATAGCAATGGATACTTATACTTCCTGAATAACAAGTAATGCGTAAGTTTCATGTGAAGAATGTATCAACACAAAAAGCGATCTGTGTGAAGAAAGTAATTCGAAGAGAGAACATGTAATACTTTCATATATAGGTGGATATATTCAAACATACACCTCAAACCAAACCGCAGAAAAGGACTTTTGTTCCATTTTAACTCTTCCTGTGGTATGTAAAAGTCCTTGTTCCAGCATTCTTTCAAAAACTTGTTGTTTAACATTATTCTCTTCTTATTGTTGTGGGAATGTGCTGACTAAAGTCAGAAGACAAGTAAACATCAACCAGGAAGTGCACCCACACAAAGGAATACATAATGGAAAATGTGTTTATGTATCTACGTAGGTACTTATGGTCCGTGAATATCACAATAGATACATTACCTATGTAACATGTAACGTACATAATAGAGGAAACATACAAATTTGAAAACTTCTCTCGTTGGTTTGTCATATATTATTTCCTCCTTTCAATTCGTCTTTCTCTCTGCCTTCCTTCCTTGTTTACCTATTTATGTGTATGGTGCAATTTCTTTCAGTATTCCAGTCAAGTTTTATGTGGTTTGCCGTTTTATTAGTGATTTCCTCCCCCTCATCACCTCATCACATTTTTACCCTTGACTGCACTTGAATGAAAAGGGTTAAGCTCTCTTGCTCGCGCAAACTTAAATTCGGCTTATGTATTCCAACCTCACCAGGACCAAAATTCTTATTTGCTACATTGTGAATTGCAAACGATAAAGACAGATGCTTGTTTGTCTATTGTATATAGTAGCAAGTAGAATATATGCTTCAGCAGCACGAAATACAGACTTTCTTTCATTGACATTCATAAAAGGTATTGTGTTGTTTTCGATGATGTGCGATGATGATGCCAAAGCTACGCACTTACTCCTACGGAACATGACCAATGTTTAGAAAGCGAGCGAGAGCAGGGGTGAGGTACATATTTCATGAAACAAGCATTTTACGGGCGAATGCTATACCCACATGGTAATCTTACTTTCACTGACTCGATTTCCTCCTGTAATAAAGCTTTTCACTTTTATAAGGCTCAAATGGGAATACCCTCTGAAATATCCTCTTTATAGACAACTGTCAATAAACAAAAACTTTCTTTGTGCCCGCAAACAATAACTTGGTGCAACCACCTATAAACGTCAAAAACAAACCTTGCACTTCTATTTTTATTGTTTACTAACTATTCTCCTTATTTAGCATATGTAGTTTTGTCATAAAAGTTTCCCTATACTAAAGAAATGGATGGAGAAAATACGGGAAGAGCAATAGAAACAAATGGGTTTCAATTCATATTTTAAACAGGTTAAAAATAAACTGAATATATACAAAGTGCAAGTTTCTGTTGAAAATGATGAATAAGATGATGAAACAAGGCATAATAATATTTGAAACTCAAAAAATAAACAAAAAAACTTACGAGAAACAAAATCATAAGCTCTAATCCCTTGTGAAATAAGGTAAATCATTCGAAGATCATCTATGACTATGATTTGTTCCAGCGGAATTCCTAAAGTTTCGGGATGTCACAGTAGTTGCAATGATAGCAGCATTCTTATTGTTATTTTCACCACTTTGTCTAACACTGTTTTCATATTCTTCCGGAAAATTGTAACGGGCTTTTGGGGATATGGTTTGGGAGGATGGCGAGAGTGGTTTCCCAAGATCAAAATCAGATTGTCCCAGCTCAACCTTTCCGTCTTGATTAATATGTGGATCGCCAGGGAGTGCTCGACATGATACTGATTCTGTTGCTGGTAAATCCGGGGACGATATTTCTCTGCTGAAGATTAAGTTTTAGGGATTTCACCAAGATTTCACCGTACAATGTTGCGAGGGGTGTCGTATAGGTGAATAAAACGAACGTAAAAAAAATAAAATAAAATTAGTTGGTGTCTCATGGATCAAAAGTTTTAAACGATAAATTTCAAATTGGATAACTTGATAGAGTTTGATCATAATAGAAATATGTTTTACATGTACTGCGGCATTGTAAAAGGTAATGTGAGAAGCAGCATTACAAGGTTATTTATTATATATTATATTGTTTTTCAATAATTTGTATAGTCCTAAACGAAACACTTTATAAGAACTCTGAATAGCAAAAACACATTGTTCATTGTTATCTCATTGTTATAACAGAAAATTGACAATCTGCTGCTTTCTCTACATCGATAAGCAACTTTCACTTTCAACGAATCTCTACATGTTGTACATCATATTGCGGCAGACAATTTTGTGGGTTCGGCTTGTTGTTTATCTATCCCTGTTTGTTTTGTTATCTCGTTAGTTAGTAATATGCAGTTCATTGCGCACAATAGAAAAGACATTGACGATGTATTAGATAGTCGATGGCCCATTATTCTCATCCGACCAGTAAGAAAGTAAAACAACAATACTCTTTTTCTCTGTTATAAAATGGTAGTGCAATATCATTCAATAGTATTGCTGTTTTTGTGGTATTCCATTACACGTTACAAAGCATTAAGCTCCTCGCATTCAAGTTCCTGTTTCTTCAAAACTCTGTTTTTTCATAAAAATTGTATCTTATTGGATAGACGCGTTGAGAATTTCGCCTGGGTATTTGTAACTTAATCCCGAATAAATATGCGTTTGGTCCACATCTGTCTCCGTTAGTGCTGCTATGAGCTTAGATTATATGAAGTATGGAACATTAAAGCATAAAAATGAATCGGTAGAAGTTTTTCATTTGTTTCTAGTGTAACTTACAGTAGTAGTTACAAACAGATTATATAAAAAAAGATCAAAGCCTGCAATATGATTCTTGGTTTGGTTGGAAAATGAAGATGTTACAATCAACATCATCCGAGCTGTAGTTGGTGCAGCTTTCACTGTTTCCATAAATGGATTCTAAAAGTAATACGCCTCGCCTCGTTAGCCAGTTTCGGACAGCTAAACATGATTCGTTTTTATACGACTTTAAAGAAGATTATACTACGAAGCGTTCAATGTTAGTATTAGAGTCCTAGTTTTCTTGTTTGTAATAGTTTTTAGCAGCCTAGAACAAAGAAGTAAAAATAGTAGGCACAGGTTTGGATATAAAAGTAAGGCAAGCCAGTGTCTCCAAAATCACAAAATGCTAAAAGGAAATGCTAAGCTTTCTATTGTGAAAGCTGAAGAGCTTCACCGGAAATACATGGTTATTGCGTGTAAGTCAACCCATATATTATTTCTTACTTGTTTCACGCATTAGATTCTGACTAGGAACTATATTTTTGTACTGATATTGATATCTCATGAATTATATGAATGAAAAAGGAAAAATTGTTGAGTTTTTGTGAGGTTTGGTCAAGATTAAGATATATGGCTTACTTATTAGTTGTTTTATTATTGCGAGTATAAAATAATCTGTTTGTACATATATGTATGTATGTACATTTCAGTCAAGAGTTTTCTGCGTAATCCTTCTTACTGTTTGGGATAATATACCGTTGTAAATAAAACCATCAGCTTAAGTTAGGTTCGATGGGGGTGTATTTGTATTTATGTTAAGATGTCAATGAAAATAGATAAATGTTAGGATTTGGCTTACGAGAGGAACGGCTTTTTGAAGAGAAGCTGGGTTTTGCGGTAGACTTAGGATTGGCCCAGCTTTTAGAATGGTCTGGTGAGTAAATTGATGGTTGTTCTACTACTCCACCCACGGGATCTCCACTCTCATATTCAGTCTCGTCCTCAAACATTTCATCAGGCTCGAGCTCACCTTGATACTTCTCCTTTAATACTTTACGAGGAACTGTAATAATAAAGCAACAAATGTTAAATCCATGTTAAAAGCTAACTGACCAAATCACAAAGCGAACGGCTGGGTAAACTAGTTTTTAGGTTCAAATAAACTTATTATTTTGAGGCATCAAGAAACTTACCACATGTATTAATAACCTTCAGGTACATTTTGGATTCTGGCTTACATGGGGTACCAAATGTAGCTGGATTAACTCCTAAGGCACAACGTCGTTTCCCATGACACATCTGCATCACGTTTTCCGTTGCGAAACTAGACAGGCATGCTGAAAATTGAGAATTACGTGGAGAATAGGATTTACTGGTTTAACGCAGTCAATAGACACTTAAGCGTATACAACCTTATAAAGCAACGCCAATATCCTAAAATATGAGCATATTGTGAAATACAAAGAAACTGAAAGCGTGTGCTACTTACTACCGTTAACTTTGGTAAAGGCATTTTTCTGTCAGCTACGCATTTCCCCTTTACGATAATGATTAAATATGGTTGGTTAGCTTAACCAAGTAAAAGGGATTTTGAAATGAATTTCGTACAGGGGATTCGGATGCACCAAACTCCAAACAGTAAAAAACTAAGCAGTCAGAGTCAATTCTTAAGTAAATTGGTACGTTCAACAGCATAACTGCATCAGCAAAACAATCGTTGAAAGTAACAAAAATTAGGCCAGCTAAACAAACTAAACCAAATGAATGTTCATAGGTTCAATGGTTTAGCTAAGTATTTACAAAACTCAAAATCGTTGGAGATTTCCACTCCATCGACTCAAATTTTACTGTTGAACGCTTAAGAATGGGAGTTTTAATGGAGTAAAAGTGCATGGGAACAATTCAAGTTAACTTGTACAACTTTTTAAACTAGAGAATATAAATATAAGGTTAGAATTAAGGTTTATAACAAAGTTACGTTCCTTTTTGCATTTCTAAGCTAATGTACATATTATCCGCTTACAACCTTACAAGACAAGCAGAATCGTTACAAGAGAAAGTAGCTTTCTACACAGACAGAAATAAAAACGACTGTGAGACCACAAACAGACAAATCGGTTGAACTAATGGTGCAAGACTCTTAGTGTGTTTCCCCAGAGTGCAATCCCATCCTCCAATCGCCACCATGATTAGTGATTTTACTACTTTTACAGAGCAACTGCACAAAAACTAGCGAAGTTGTATGTGTGTCTGTGCATTAAAGGCTTTGAGAGTAAATGAGTGTATTACTACAATAGGATCAAGTTCATGGGTCGATTAAATCAATTTTAAGTGGTTTGATGCGTTTCGTAGAAGCATGTAACAAACAGACTGAGCAATTTGGTATTGAAGCATTGTAAGCATCCGACTTATGTAAATTTAGTTCGGAAAGATGGATACTAACACAAAAGCCACTAATTCCCTGTAAATCCCTTCAAGTAATAATGCGTAGACGAGTAAATTTGATTTCAGTTGTATAGTATTAAGTATGGTTTGTATGTAATTTCGATGTATGTAAATAATGGAATCACACTTCTACTTTGAAGTTTGCGAGTCAGATTTTCTCTTTTCGATGGGCTTGCAAAATTGATCTATTTGTTCATTATTTATCTGCTGTCTGTAACAAAAATAGATAACATCTCCTGCAGTTTAGCATCCTGTGTAGGATCAAAAGTGTCTCAAAGTATTTGCTATCCCGAGAATGCTAATTAATTTTTTTTGACCGTTTGATTTTAGAGTGTAACTTAAATAGTTATTATAAAGAGTTTATGTAGAAGAACTCTAAAAAATTAGCCACTTTAAGGTGTGTTTTGGTAGTTTTTCCATAAAAAATTAAGCCACGTTTAAACCTTTACATCTAAAGTTACATATTTGTCAAAGTTAATGATCGAATCTATCACCAAGTTACATAAATAGTCACACAACCTGTAAAAACCATAGACATATAACGTATAATCCTAGACAGGACTTTTCCCAGAAAAAGTGTGATTGAAATAATTTTATTTACCGGTTACTTGGGTTTTTATGACAACCCTGCT
>JAHZNG010002558.1:0-18178 GCA_027744375.1 Orchesellides sinensis
TATTTATTGTTTGTCACAAGATCCGTGAAAATTATTTCTATAAAAAAAATCAAGAGCTTCGTCAACTTTCACCAGAATGCATATATTGCATTTTTAGCTTAATATGATGATATGAAATTATTAATTATGAATAACTAACGACTAACCGGTGTAATTTATGTGCAGGTATGTGATGTATAATATACGAATCTAACCATCTTTTTTCGGTTTCTCTAACTGATATAGGAAAGACTTAACTGATGATTTTGCAGATGAATGATTTTTGATGATTACATATGTGCATTACTGCTTTCACTCAAAAGAACAAGTTTTTTGTGCGGAGTTGCAAATTTGTTTAATGATTTTGGATGTGATCAGCAAAAAAATTATACAAGAGGAAAAAATTGATTGGTTGGCGGTTGATGAATCTATTTTGTGTCAAGTCAAGCATGAGTTTTTTATTTGCATGCTGTAAAAAAGTATCAAGTAAGATTCAAAATTTGCACTGTTTTTTATACAGGAAAATTGTACCATTGTGGTTGCGCGCGTGTGTTACGGAATGAAATAAGGTTTTGGTAAAAAAATTTTCATGAGTGCAACTCCAACCACACTTTTTACATTTCAAATGCAGCAAAATAAATATATTACACAAAATATAGATCACAATTGCACAAAACAGAATAATACGACAACAAAAGCTGTGAAGAAAAATGAGACACAGTGAAAAAAAAAGTTGATTTTAAATTACGCCTAAAAATAACCCTTTCTAAAAGCGTTTTACTATTTTATTTCCATAAAGTTCCCATGCAAACTTTTAAACTCATTTTGGTATGATAATCCAAATAAAAATAAATTGACTTTCATTCAAACAGTAAAACTTGAACTCTCGTTGTAGCAAAATAATTGAAAAAAAAAATAATAATAATTTTTTCCATGTTCAGTCTAGGATAAGGGATCTATAAATAGTACTCCTTCAAATAGGCTTAACAATAATAATACTTATAGCAAACCCAAGAAAAATTTTCTACGGTACTCTTTATGGATCTTGAGACTAGACTGTTGAATATTTTATTTTTTGTTCATGTTTTTACCTTTGTTTTATTTTTAAATTCAAGATTGTTATCGTATTATCATGGTCGTCTCTTTTCTCTTTTTTCCCCTTCCAATCTTACATTGCTGCTTGAAGGAAAGGAGAAACATCAAGGTATTTTTAAAAATCAATAAACAATTACTTCATTGTCTTCTTCTCTCTTGTTTATATAAATCTTTCTATACATTATATATTCCTCGCTAAAAACTAACAACACAATTTTTACTATAATATATCTCTTCTTCCTCCTCAGTATTTTTATTTCCATTTTAATATTACAATTATTGCTACGGATAACCTTAATTCTCAAAATAACTTGCTTCCCATCAGTCTGGTTCCATCCGCTGCTTTTTGTTTACAAAAGCTTTATCCGGTATTTGTGTGCCAATTAAGTAAAGCTTATACGTGCTTCAATTCGCTCAGAAATATATGCTATGTAATAGCCTTTCCTCCTCATAAAAAGAATCATATACATTCTTTTGAAAGAAAAACGGGTTGTGAAATCGATTCTGGTACAATTACTCCATTACAATAAAAACGTGTCTTGCTCACACACACACACACACACACACACACCTCTCTCTCTCATCTTCCATAAAAAATCTCATGAGGTGTTTGGTTAAACAGTGAAAGTGAAGAGAAGCAGCTGGGGAAAAGGATAAAAAAAACCAAAGGAGCAAGTTGACTTTTACCATTGTACCAAAGTGTCAAAGTCATATTTACTTCGATTTTATACTTGCTTTCTCCCACACGTTGTTCCAAATACACATTTCACTTTAATACACAAAACCTGCATGAATTTTCATACAAGCATGGTAAAAAAAGGGCTAAATAAATTTGTGCGCTCCATATGTAAACGCTCCAAACACTTGTGTCGGTAATGACGTGAATGATCATTTTGTCCATCTGGGAAATTTTCCACACAAGTTCTCTCACCAAAACAAAAAAACTCAATCTGATTGTTAGGCAGAGGGATAAGGAGAAAGCGAAAAAGGGAACAGGACAGGGAAAATAATAAGGTGAAAGCGACAGTAGCCGCATGGCACCACATACATACATTTTAAATGCACGGTAGTGTATACATTCTTGAACGCATTTTCTTATGCATAGGTATTCATACATAACCCTTTCTCTCTTTTGTAATTATCATTATTTTGTAGTGGTGAGGCCAAAAAGAGAGTATGAGCGTGAAACGGTGACCGAGCCATTTTTTTTTGCTCAAGACGAGAGAAAAAATGTGGAATAAAGAATTTCTCTCTTTTTGCCTTTAATTTCTCCTTAATATTATGATACGAGTATGGAAAATAAATGCGGGTAGCCATTTTTTATGGGGTTTCCATCTGAAATTTTAATGTGGAGGAGGATAAACATGGATGTAGTTACAATTATGCTTTTATTAAAAATGGGCTACTAATGAGTCCAGTTAATTAACCCTTTCCCTATGCAAATGCACATGCATTATTCATTTTTTATAAATTGTATATCTATATTTAGATGATATGTTTTTGTGGGGGAAAGAGAGCAAGTGGGCGGGTTGGCGCCGTGTGTCGCTATTTAGTATTCCCCACCATTTTCTCTGCAATTATTATTGATTCACACAAAGTGACTGTTGGAGATGATAATCGTGATCAGATTTGATAATGCCGGCGGAGTACACAGAGAAAATTGAGAGACGCTCTCTCTCTCTCCCTAGCTTGACGAGAGGAGACAGCTATGCAAACTTTGTCTTTTTTTGTACAAAGAAAGACCCATTATAAAATGCAAACTCTCTTAGTCTGCCTCAGCTTTCTCTGAGAACAGTGTAGCTGCTGCTCATCACTGCAAACTTTACACAATTGAGTGTGACAGAGACTGCGCCCAGGTCAATCTAATTCCAACGCTGACATTTTCCCAAACAATCCCCCTCATTTCCTTTCATGCTCGTTTCTAGGTATATAATGCTGGTAGCAACGTGAATTTGGAGAAAGTTAGTAGCTAAATCAGATTTAGTGTATTCGTCTAATAGATTAGATATCCAATTCAGAGTCTTACAGAAAAAAAATCCTCATTGATTCACTAACCTAATTGTGTTTTACATTCATTAGGCATACTCCTTGTCAATCTTGTATATATATCTTATATACATAACGGATTTTAACCCTTTCTTCATAAAAAAACTAAACGAGACAGGCAAAAACCAGCTGTTTCTCTGTAAGCAAGAAAAAATGAAAGGCATGCCTACTTTGTGAGAACTGATCACGACGATGATGGGGAATGACATCTGATTTTTTTTTGTAGGAGCACAAGAAAAATAAATAGAAACACATAATAAAAATGTGTATACACCTCTACATAGCATTGCATAACAAATTTGTACTCATGGCCAGTTGTTTTTTACGCAAGCTTCTAAGCTGATAATTTTCCTGTTCACCGCGTGCTCATTTTTTGTGCAATTTTGTCTGCCAAAAAATAAATGGTTTCCTACTGAGCGTTCTATATAACATAAACACATGCATAGGTACACAAATATGCCTCTTCTGTGTATATAAATATTTTTGATGGAAGAAGGGAGTTTGGCAAGGATTTCTTTTTCAAGAGCGTTACGCAACAAGAGCCTATGTCTCTGGTTGTGCATTAATTATAAATGTATGCGCTAATTGATGTCCTTTGTCTACACACTTGAATAACCAGAATGTGCCTAAAGGAACAACGTGTGGAAATGGTTGGACGACCTGCCAAAAAATATGGTTAAAACGAAAAAGGTAGTTAGGTACATTTATAATTTTTTTAGAGGAAATGTGATGATTGACAAGGATGCGGAAGTGCATTATGTAAATGTGGGCCATTGTCATTAGCATAGCTGTCTGGTATGTTGTAATGTGTGGCGTAACTGTGCAGAGTCGTGAAGGAATGCTGGATGGCGTCACTGGGTTTGGACCAAACATGTAATAAAATAGTGCTGTCGCTGTGGTGTATTTGCATAACGTAAGTTGTTCATATAGGGCACAGGAGGACAATAAAATATGTTGGACAGTGTGCTTAAAAATAAACTAAAGTTTGAGGCAAAGGGGACAACCAACTTTTTATCGGGGTTTTATAAGCTTAAAAGTTTTTAAAAAGTGGATTGGAATCATTTTATGAGGATAGTAAAGAATACCACAATTTTTTTAGTAAATATAAAACCATCAAAATTTTTTGATCAAGTTCATGGATTCTAAAAAGGATAACGCTGATTACTTCAAAATAACAAGTTTTTTTTTCATGACCAAACTGGGGAAAAAGGGTTAGAGTAAGTAAGCCCATTATGACTATTCCCAAATGGTCACCGGCAAAAAAGAAAAAGTTTCAAATGACTGGAAGGAGGAGGTATAATGGGAACATGCTTTTTTATATGTGATTTATCCCATTAAGTTGATACATAAGTAGAAGGGGGAAATGATCTGAGAAAAAATAACTTTCTTTTTAAACCTTTCACTCATTTTAGGTTTTAATGGTATGGCTATAAGTAGATGGAGTTGACAAGCATAGAAATATAATCCCTTTTTTTAACTTTCACCCGTTTAAATATTTGTTAATAATGATCCTGGTAATTTTAATGTTTACGATGAAAAAAGGAGAATTGGGGGAAAGTTGGAACTTTCTCTAGTTGGATTATTATCACTAGACATGTGTGCGTGATGTCTGAATGATAAAAACAAGGAACAAGTGGGACTACCAACTTTGTGCTTGTGGCTTTATGAATATTGGTGTGGCCAGAGTATAATGTCATGCTTTTCCTGGAGCAACTGGAGAGAAAGTGAGAGATGAGGAACAGCAGGCAGCCTCTCTCATCTCTGCCCAACTCTCTGCCAAATCAAGAGAAACTGGGAAGCTGGGGAATTGAGCATAAAGTGTGTTGGGCATTGTACAGGAAAAAGTTTTTCTGATGGGATGCATGTACTCATGTCTTGTAAAACATACGTTGGAGTATTGAAAAGTTGACTTTTCCTCCAAACTAATTTCTCCTGTTTAATTTTTGCTCGGGCATCAACTAACTCAAGCTTTTTTAATGGCCGCTGGAGTATAGTAGCCAATTTTTTTTAGAAAAAAAAAGACCGGGGTTGTAACATTTAGATATTTGCTCGTGTGGGAGCCCAAAAAGTTTTTTATGACTTTAAAAATATACATATGGGTTCGACCACAACTAAATTCCTCTGGTTACCCCATTTAGTCTTGGTGACTAACATGGCAAAAAATGAGGATAGAGTAAAGTGTCAACTGTTCCTGTGTTGTATTATCCAATCAATATTATACAACTGCAACATTGATGAACAGTAGTTAAATACAAACATGTTATTCCTTTCTACTTGCAAATAACTTTCTCTGAAGTGAAAGTATTCGGCTATGTTTAATAAGAATTTTGATAATTCTCCCAAAGAAAATCTTGGTGAGGCCACCTTGTAAGCAAATATTCCAACTGGCATTCCATTCCTTAAGATACTCTTTGTTTGCATGTGTTTCCCCAACCCACCTCATATTCTCTCCCCCAGATGGCTCTATCCCTCCTCTGAACTCACACCAACTAGACAACATTATTCCTGCTGTACTTTCTCTTACGTAGTGAAAACCATAGTCCTTTTCTCTGTAAGAGAAAGCAATGCATGCTTCCTTACATTATGCTACAGCTACTCCTTGTCCTGTGCAAAAGGCTCCGAGGATCCGCAGCGGGTTTTTTACTTGGTTTCCCATCTTTTTTTAATAAATTTCCTCTGCAGTCCCTTTCTCTGCCAGTCCTTGCTGCATCGTCACCGCCGGTGCACCAAAAATGGTAGGAGCAAAAAGCACACACATTTACCAGCAGCGCTTTCACACGACAACTCGTTGCCCCTTCCTCTCACTCTCTCCATAAAACAAATTCCTCCTTAGGACTGCCTCCCATAGATGGCGCTGGCGTACATTTGGGAAACTATTTGCAAAAACATTTTATTTCTTTATATCTCTGCTGGCTACCAGATAATATGCATACTCTCCACACTGCATAGCATAATATATGTTGTTCCAACTAATGCTCCTTCTGCTGCCCTTTTTCTACTCTGCCTCTCTCTCTCTCACACACACACACAGAATATCATGCTTTCTCTCTCTCTCCACTTGCGTCTGCTCAAAGAGCCGTTCCCGCATTTTACTGCATTGCACTAACAAGCGCAAGCAGGACAAGCCAGCCGAACAAGAACCAAAAAAAGGTTGTGTTGGGCTGAAAGAGAGTGAAAATCATACGTTTTCTTTTATAAATATATATTCACAGTTATGCTGTAGCATTTTAACCATATTATTGCAGAGTACAATGGGAAAACTGTCTGACTTTCTAAAGAAGAAAGAGCCGAGAGCCAGGCAACTTTTTCTCCCATGTCGTAATCTGAGCATATGTACAACACAGGCTGGAACAATGGCACAACATCTTTCTTTTTTCTCTTTCTCTTTATATATATATTTAATACAAGTCTTGTTATTTTGTACACTCCTCATTTTCCCTTTCTATTTCATCGTCCGGCTCTAAATACACACACACACACACACCGACTCTACTATTTACACAGAAACCTCCTCTCATATGCACACATAGTTTTTTATTGTTTTGGAGGAGATGCACGCCGTGCTCTAACAAAATGTTATATTATGTATGTAATCTAGTACGGTTTTGGTGAAAGGGAAAACATGTTGAAAGAGAGCATTTCCTTTTTATGGGGTAACATTGTGAGAATGGCAAAATGTACAACAAAAACCCTCCATAAAAATACATAAACATATGTACACACATACTTTTTTGTTGCTGATTGGATATAACTTTTCGTTGTAATATGCAGTTTACTACAGCTAAAAGCCATATTATCACCGTGATTATGATTGGGAATAGGAAGAAAAAAAATATAATAAAAAAAGCTGCGGCAGGTGGTGATCTTGGGGCTTTTTTGATGCAGATGGTCTAAACACACAGCTACCTGTACTATGCTTTTTATTATTATTCACCTGTGAAAGAAAAACACGTACGATCAACAACACATGCTTACTTTATGTGTGTGTGTTCTAATAGCATAGTATAAAAAACAAGCTGTGCCAATAACTACTCAAATGGCAGTATATATTTTACCCAGGTGTTTTTTTTTCAATACGCATTTTTGTGCAACTTTCTCCATGGTGAAGAGTGTAGGGGAAAGTGGTAATGACATGTGTAAAACAATTTTAAGAGAATTTGTTTTCGCCTTGTCCCAACGTAACACAGCTCATCAAAAGGTAAATACACTTGGGCGTCTTGTTTCTCTGCCTGGTTTACATATGACATGCATTTTATATGGTCTAATTAGAGATGGGGGTGTTTTATATGGTATGCATGTATGTTCAGTAATAATAATAGGGATTCAGTGTAAAAAAGCCATTATGCTTGTAAAGACATGTTCAAGTTTGCAGGGGAGAGAGTGAGAGAGGAAGTAGTTTTATTAGTGCTCAACCGGCTCCTCCACTTTTTTCCCCGAAAAAAGTTTCAGCTTTTCCTGCTGACTTGGCATTGTAATGCACTATTTTACTTTCTCCACTTCACTCCTGTCATCAAGTCCTCATCTTTCTCAATCTCTTTCCGCTCATCTCCACTTTCTCCTAGTGTATTTTATCACGGGGTATTACTAACTTTCACTGGATACCCCATGCATGGTTAATTATTATCGAGATTTTTTTTTTTTGAAAAATTTGAGAACATGATGGTCGTTGTGTTGATATCTCATCAGAATATTTTATGCATGGATACATAGAATACATTTTTAAAAGAATTTCTTGCTCTTCTCATCTTCCCACTCTTAACTAGGTAGTTTTCCTCCCTGCCCTTTCACTTGGTGAAAGTAAAAGAGAAAGTATAATGGATAGTGTAATACTACTCCAGTGGAGAAAGTTGGGATGTATTTTGAGTAGGTGAGAGCATGCAGAATTTGATGCCACTGTGCTCTCTCATCTTTGTGGAGCCCTCTCTCTCTACTTTCCCCGGTGCTCATCACTGTGACAACACACTACAAAAAAGATTGTTTTGTAGAGAGGAGATACATGCATAGACATAGGACTGTCTACATACAAAACACTTTCTCCACTTGAAAATATAATAGTGGTGGAAAAAAAGTTGAGGAACGGTGGTGGTGGAGAAAAAATTGTGTATAAAATGGGATGAGTAGTAGCAAACTCTTTTTTTTCTGCTTTCACTTTATTTTTTAACTTTGGTAGAGAGTGGTAGTAGTGATATTGGTAGTGGTGGTGGTGGTGAAAGTGCCTCCCGCAGTTTACAAATGGTTTTAGTCAAAATGAAAGCAGGGTGTGGTCTGGTCCCATCCTAATAGAGATTTTCTGCAGATTCCTTCTCCTTGCCTTTTTGCTCTTTCTCTCCAGCAGCTCTATCGCTTGCTCAGGCATTTTTTTTGCTCTAAGGCTGCTGAGTGAGGGAAGGAGAGAGAGCGAGTCTCGAAATAGGGTTCTCTCCTTTTGTATCATCGATCTCTTTTTCCTTACTCCCTTCATCTCTCACAAAATATTATAACTTCTGGTATTTATATGGACATATATTCTCCATGGACTTATGGGATGCATACACAAGAAAAATAAAACTTTTCTCCGCAAGAGAAAGCATACTACTCTCGTATATACATACATTACACATTTATATTTATACAGCTTCAATGATGGGCTCCTTATTTTATTGTCTTTTACTTGCGTGTGTGAGTTAGTTTAATGCATAACTTTCTCCTATCTACATATACATATGCTTTTACTCAAATAAAGAAAAAAACCGTATTTTAAGCCGGATTTTCCATTCATTTTTCCCACCACCGCACCATAGTCGCCATAATGTTAAAGAAGAATAAGAAAAAAATATGATGCCTCTGCTCTTTTCTCCCCGTTCTTCCTTCTGTCGAGTGTTTGCTCTGATACACTTAAACAATGGGCTATACAAGGTGCTCTGTGTCATTCAAAATATGGGCTGGTTTTCTTTCCAAGAAAAAAAATGTTTAGAATTTAAAAAGTATTACATGCTGACTACGCACTTGAGAACAATGGAGGCTTTGAAAAGCTCTTGAACAAACAACAAGAAAAACGAGAGAGACTTTTGTGAGATAGGTCAGGACTCTGGACTTGGCTCTTCATTCTTTCTCCTTTTTTTGTATAAAGAGAAAGCACAAGAGTGAATGTATGAATGAGATATAAAATTTTGTGCAAATCACAGCAACTTTTACAGAGTGCAAGGCGCAATTTACATATTAATAAACCATTATATGAATACCATTAGCAGAGTATCTTTTTATAAAAGTCTTTTAACTTTATCTCCAACTTTCTCTTCCGCATTCTCGCCTTGTTGACTCATCATCAGAAAATTTAATTGAGGGAATGAGCCGCACCACCAAAAAATATAAAGTACGCATGAGAGTAAATATTTGTTTTCACTCACGACCACCTTATTAATCTCATCTGCTCTCATCGTACTAAAAAAAACTTTCTTTTTTACCATGATTTTTTCTCTAAAAAGCCGGTTTTCTTTTTTGACAACCAAGCTTTCCCTACTTTCTCCAGAACGTAATTACATTCAAACAATTGGAATGGACAAGAGGAATTGGAGAAATGGTGATCAAATGGGATATTAGGTATATACGTATGCATGCTGCATTTATAGCAATTAGTCATCCTGTTTTTCCTTGAGACATACGAAACAAATGTGGAATTGGAGAAAAAATGAGGAAAGCATGGTTTCCCTATGTGATATCAAGTTTCACATGGAATGGGGCTCTTATCGTTATCAAAATGTGGTGGCTGGCATAGTCAAAGTATCTCTTATCCACACAATGTGTTTTTTATGTATGGAGTTTCACACATATATTCATAGCCAGCTAGCTTTCTTCCTATCAAATTGTCCATGTCTTGTTGTGTGATGAGGATGGGGAGAAAGGGAGAGAGAGATGCCTTTTGCTGCAGCATTTTTACCGCTTCGATTCACACGTTTTTTTTCTTCTTCTTCTTTCTCTCAACCATTTACCATACATGTCATGCCGTATTACAGACACAGCAGAAAGACCAGCAGCATCTTAGGAGAAAGCAAGAAAGAGAAAGCTTTCCTCCAAA
Source organism: Orchesellides sinensis (assembly GCA_027744375.1). Classification (NCBI taxonomy): domain Eukaryota; kingdom Metazoa; phylum Arthropoda; class Collembola; order Entomobryomorpha; family Orchesellidae; genus Orchesellides; species Orchesellides sinensis. The sequence goes on from JAHZNG010002558.1 coordinate 10,175, forward strand.
TGTCCCTTCTTTACTTTAACTAGCAAGCTACTTGATAACTTGTGTGCTTTGATACTTTCTCCAAGATCTTTTTTTTGTCTTTGTCCTTTTTACACGAGAGAAAGTAACGGAGAAAGTACGTCATGTGTGTATATGTACAGTATACTTTTTTTACTCATCCTTATACATATTATGCCCGTCTGCTTCCTATCCAATGAATTCTGAGCTCATAGTAAGGGAGAGAGAAAGTCTTTTCTACTTTCTCTCACTTTCTCCCGCTCTCATGAATGCGGAATGGGATAGCAAAAAAAATGTAATGTTCGTATGTTTTTCTTGTTCGTTTTGATCACTGTTGCCGTTGTCTTGGTTTTTTTTCTCCACTGTCGTCGTTCCCGGCTATTTATTATTTTACTTATTTTACTTGGCAACATTTTTCAAAGAGATGGAGAGAGGAAAGCAGTAAAAATGGCAAAATATTTCTCGTCTCTGTGCACACTTTCAAAAGCTGTTGCTGAGAAAATTCCCTTTGACTCTCTCTCTCTCTCTCCATCTCTGATGATGGTGACAGCTTAAGCATCCACTTTTATATCTAACGTCCTTTTCAAATTGAGAAAAATAAAAACATTTTCTTTGAGAACGCTTTTATACGGTTTTTCCCTTCCTTTTTTATAGACAACCGTGATGAACTGCTGTCGACAGAGACGAAGCCACTTGCTCATTTAATTTTCTTCTAGTTTTTTGCATGATGAGAGAGTTGACTGTGATGATGGCAAATGTTTTTATACCACTTTCTCTAGAAAAAAAAAATAACAGGAAATGGTAAATCAAGTCAGAAATGAGGACTTTGAGAGGTTTCTTCTTTTGCTTTGATTGTTTCGTCGGAAATATACCAGGTTTCATATGATTTTCTGTGAAAGCTCATTAAAATGGTAGAAGCTCATCAAATAACATCACTTTTCCAAAAACATAATCAAAACGAGAAAATTACTTAAAAAGAATTTCCAAACATGAGAGCTTCAATGCAAATTTATATTTACAATTACATAACAACTTTTAAGCTTTCTCCCAATTACATTTTCTGTTTTACTTTCACTTTCATAATAATAATAACAACTCTAAAGCCAAGCCACTATTGCGTGTGACTGTGAGAAAAAATAGTTGTTGAGAGGATGCTCATATGCTAGACAACATCAATACTACATATGCTATTTGCCTATCTGCTTTCTCTTGTCACACACTAAAATGCCCTTGTAGGAAATTTCCAATGGTGATTTGCACTAGCTGGTAGGAATAAAATGGGGTATAAAAAATAAAAGAGAGGGAGAAAGGTAGCAAATAAAAAATGGTCCCATCCCAGGAAGGAACCAATTGTTGGTGCACAAGCCATACACACACACACACACAAACGGTGCTTTCCCCTATTCCACAATAAAATATGTATCTTAGTGAAAGTAAAGGATAAAATAAGAAGCTAGGGTAGAAGCCATCATGACCAAACCATACACACAAACACCATCAATATATATGAGCACACACACATGTAAACATATATAATAAACTGAGAAGAGAGAGGGAAAAGAAAGTGGCCAGAAAATAACGTATGCCTATCATGTGTTTTTGAGAGTGACTGGGTGAAAGTACGCTAGGCTATGCAATAAAAACGGAGAAAATACCCAATTGGACATTATTACTCCCTCAGTTAGCTTTTTTGGTGTTATTGGAAATGCCACACACATTCACAAACAATAATGCATCATAATAATATTATACCGCCTTTTCTTGGTTGTTGAGGACCTCGTGTGTATATATTATAATGCATTTTTTTTGCTAATGATGAGCTGTGATTGAACAAGTTAGAGAAAGTAAATTAAAGTACAAAAAATTGTTTCCTGATTTTTTTTCTTCAAATTCTAGAGAAATCTTGCAATTTTTTGTTTTTTGCTAATTTTTCATTCATTCTTTTGATTGAAAAGAAATGTTCCTTTCCCCTCCTCCTCCTTTTTTCTCAGCCACCGCAGCTTTAGTGCTTACCGCTGCCACAATGACATTTTTCAAAGAACCATGGCTAATAATAGCGTGTGCCATGCATGCTGCCAGCTATTAGCATTTGGAGTAAGGGAGAGAAGAGAAAGGAAACCACAATGACAAGAGAGAAAGGAGGAGAAAGGTTTATGTTTCGGAGAGCTGGTATGATATGTACATTAGCGAGCACACACCACTCGTATGACACAGTGATCCATTACTCTGTGGTTAAACTCATTCACTCAAAACTCCATAAAAACACGGAAGACTTAATATATAATACTAGAAAGTGAAAGTTTGATGACTGCATTACTCATCCTTGCTAAACACATATAATAATGATGAAACGGTGAAAGATGATGGTGGGATGGAGGAGACTGTATCTATTTAGTTTTTGTTGGTTTTGAAAAGAAAGAGTAAGAAAAAATACGGATGGGTTAGTAATAAAAAATTATAAGAGAGAAAGAAAGGACCAAGAGAAAGTTTTTATGGGATGAGCAACAACTCCCAAAAGCATGCATGGATGAATAAGACAGTAGACAAGAGAGGAGAGCGTTAGGATGACGATCATGATTATTTTATGGGTGACATTTTCGGTGTTTGGCTGTTACAAATTTTTTTTTTAGCATTTTGTGATGAACGGTAAAAAATATATAGGGAAAGGAGAAAGGGATGCGAGAAAACGTGATGGGATGAGAGAGTGTTTTATGGGCTCAAGGATGAAACAAGACTTGGTTTTGGTGGTGGGGGTAGGGCTGTGTGTGTGGTGGCATGCAAGAGACAGTTTGATTCCACCAGACATTTCATCAAGACTCATGCTGAGATTCTCTAATCAAAATCTAATAATTAGTTTGCCAAAAAGTTTGACAAGGAGAAAAGGCCGCACGTACAGTGAAGTCTGTGTTTTACACTAACACACCCTAAATTACATAAGTAACACGGGCTAAATTAATAGAAAAAAAGCTATGCAGGATCATGTGAGCCTGTCATTCTCATCTGAATAAAAAATATAAAGAATATTGATATTTTGATGTTGGCACTTGTTAATTATTTTCCAGAAAGGAAAAGGCAAGTTTACATAATAGCACATCTAGGTCAGATTGCTTTCACTTCCGGTGAAAGCAGATAAGAAATAAAGAAAGGAATGTGTGTCATCATCATCATCATCACCAATCATATCGTCAGTCTGTAATACTACCGATTATCATCATGAGCACTGTTATTATCGCTCTCTCTCTTTCTTTCTCGTAAAAAACACGTTTCACGCAATCCAATCCCCACATTTCATTCACTCCACACCTCATCATTCCTGGAATTTTTTAGTGGGGAAAAAATGGTCGGACGATGAGTCGATGAGTGTATAAATATTTTAAAGGATTGGTAACAACTCGTGTCAGTCTACACACACAAAAAATACTTTCTCTCTTTTCTCAACTCACTCAACAAAATAACCATTCAATCCACCATTGCCTTGTCTACTCTGGCTCGCTCGCAATTGCTTTTGGCTTGGTATTCCATACTCCGTTTCATTTTTATAGTGAAATACCACCACGTTCACAATACACATATATTTTTTGTGGGAAAACATTGTTTCCGATTGAAATCAGAAGGAAAGGACATTCCGTTGTAAATATTTGACAAAACTATGCTCACCCATTTTCTCTCTGGTCCAGTGAAAACCAGTTTTTTAGTGATACTTTCTCCCCGTCTCTCTTCCAACATCATAAATAAATGCGATGATTAAGCTGAGATCCACTCCATTTATTCTCTTACATTCTTTCTCTAATTTTCAACTTTTCCTCAAAAAACAAATCAAAGTGGGAGTACTACTTTTTATTACGAATCCCCATCATCATTATGCATTCCACACTACGCATTTACATCTACAACACATATTATGATGATAATAAACAAGGGCATACCACCCACCATGTATTATTTTCTTCTTCCAAAAAAATTGTATCCATCACGCATTATTGGCATTTTACTTATTATTATGATACCATTACTACCATGTATGTTCCTATTGCAGTCTGCATTCATACTGATTCCCCTTTCTCCTCTCCCTCTTCCAATTTCCAATCACTTTCCAGCCTGTAACAGCTATAAGCCATCATCATGGGAGTAATCACTGTTCATATAAAGACCCATACTAAAATGAGCACGAAATGAAAATGTGTTTTTTCCCTCATCAATTCACCTTGTGTGTTTAGTTCCACCTCTGTTTCACTCTGAACTACACGAACACTTTTTTGTTTACTGCAATAATAGATAAGGCACATAAAAAACACACATACTGTGTGTATGTCATCTCTTATCTGCTTCCTCTTGCGTGTCTCCCTTCTTTAGCTACCAAAACAAAAAAACATCAATACAAAAATCCGTACCACACTTTTCACCTGCATAAAAAACAAATAGCCTTTGCTTTCACGTTCATTTCAGGACAACTGTATAGTTTTTCATTATGAAATGTTTTTTCCTCGTGTTTCCCTTTATCTTCACAAAATGCTGTAAAAATAAGGAAAATACTGCGGGAAAATAAGGATGGACAAATTATTATCGGGGTTATCTTAATAATAATAATAAAATGTTGGTACTTTGGGGGACAAATGTAAAAAACATTCCATATTTTCTTTTGTTTCTCCTTGTCTTCCATTCTGTTTCTGTTATCAAAACTAGGATGATAGGAATCCGGATGATGAAAATAGGATGGGATTTTTGACAACAACCAAAAGAAAGAGATCGTTATGGGCATTGTATTTGATTGTGTATGGATAAAGTGGATATTTTTCGCCTGTTCCATCATCTTCTACTTTTTGCATGACTGAGTCACTCAGATATTCAAAAGGTGAACATGTTCTGGTTTTCAATGAAATCCCATTATTACTTTCTCCTTTTCCGTTGCTTCACACACACACACACACACACACACACACAACGTGCATACAATGGATATGGTTATGAGGGTGATATCATATCATCTTGTTCTTTTTTTTTGTAGTCTTGTTTCTTTCTTTGCTTCCTTCCTCGTATGTATCCCTCCTTTTGTCACCCTTCCCGTTTCCCCCTTTTACTTTCTCCATAACATTTTTTATCTAGGTGAAAATTTGCATAGCTCACCTTATTTTGTGTGGGCTACAAGACAGATGTAATCTAATAATTCCACACTTGCTCTTCTCTTATTTCAAACAAGCTGCTTTCTCTCTCTCCGTCTTACAAGCATCGTTATTCCCTTTCCTCTGGGGAGACTGAGGTGGATAAGGTGGATAGCATACGGAAATATTTTTTAGTTGGAGGCACCCACCACCAACCACCACACCAAAACGTGCTCTTGCTTTGCAATTCACCCGGAAAATGTTTTGTATTCAGGAGCACCTATTCTTATTTGGGATGTAAAGAAGGCATTGGCTTTTTTAAGTGGATCAGGGATACAGGCCAAATTCCAAAGGTGATTTTTTGGCTGCTCATCATTAGCGCATTGACATGCGACATTTCTAAAAATCCAAAATTGTGTTTTTTACGGAAATTGCATCATCTTAGTAAAAACAACGCTATGTATTGGGACGCATTTGCTAAATATACTCACCAATCAGTCAATAACGCTTTACTTTTTATTATTATTTCATCATAAATCACACTTGGGATTGCAGCTGAGTAAATAAAGACGATTCGGAATATCCCATGAAAAAAAAACATGTAAAGCACACACAATCTTATAATATGTAAGGATGAAACCTTTTTTTTTTGGAAACTGTTTTCTTAGTTCAGGGTGAATTACTCGAAATTGGGCGACGAGAGTGTATGTACATAAGACATATACAAGCATAACCCAGCAAGACTGCATTTTGTCGGCACCCATTTAGCATATTATCATACAAGACCTTTTTTTGCTCAAGTAAAAAAAACTCTTGTGGTTTCGGCTCAACTCCTTTATACACATTGTACACCATGCATATATACAGCATTTTTTACAAGAGTCTCCATGCTGCTGTAACATGGCACGACTTGATGGAGCCGGTCGGACGGACGAATGAAGATGAACAGAACAAGAAAAGACTAGGGTAAAAAAAATGTACATCTTGTGATCTTGGTTTCCTCTCTTTCTCCAAGAAAACACAGTAACAATGTGAAGCAGAGAGAAAGCAGCACAAAAAAATATGTATCAAAGCCATCTTTCTGCCAAAGCAAATTGCATTGTCTTTATGAGTGACTCGAGTGCAGAGGGAAATGGAAAAGGGTTCCTCTGTATATATAACCTTTCTCTCCATTCCCTATTATTTGTCTGCCACTTTCTCCATCTACTTTCACTCTCCCAACAACGCCACACTACTCTACGAGGGTGGCCTTGTGAATAAGTTTTATTTTTTCAACAGAAGAAAAAAAATGCCATCATCTTATCATCCTCGTCACTTTTTTTACATTTGCTTATATATACACTCCTTTCTCCCACTTTCACTCGGCATACGCTTTCTCCCTGCAATATTTGATTTGCTATATATACACACATATATATAGCTTTCTCCAACTTTCTCTCATACCATGTTTATTACGAGTATAGGCGGTAAATGTGACGATATTCTTGTTGAACAGAGAGAAAGAGAAAGTTTTTTACTTTCTTTTCCCTGCACTCTACTTTCCTTCAGGAGAAAGCACATAATATGTAGATTTTTTTAGGCAAATCAGTTTGTGTTATTGGGTTGTTATATAAAATGTGAGATGATCCCATTTAGAACAAAAAGAGCATTAGTTTTATACATGGATATAAATACGAGAGTTTTTGTATCAAGAGGATCATTATTATTACTATTATACCAGAGTCTTTCGGAGTAGCCGTTTTCTTATACGGTGTCTAGCCCACAATAGTCTTTCTAACCCTTTCTCTCTCTCCCACTGAGCAAAAGTACATATTTACATTGAAGCCTTACACACACTCTCACATACCATAATATTGTAGAGCTAGTAAAGGACATTGCATACATTTTTATTCGGTATACCTACTCCATATTTTTTTGTTGTGCAGCAGCTGCTTTCATGCATGTGCTCTCTTTTTCTCTTCTTGTGCTAAAAATGGTGCAGGAGAGGAGAAAGTCCCGGTCACAAATCTCTCCTTTACTCCTTTTATACCCATTCCATACTTTAAAACACTTCCTTTTGTTTTTTTATTTTGCACAATGACCACTGTGTTAGATTTTGTACGGAGGCGCCCTCTTTCTCGTTGTGAGTGCCCATGTGCTCTCTCTCCAATCTGTTTGCTGTGTGTCCTAGAGCAGTTTACTCTGCTCAAATATTTTGGGAGTGAAAGCAACATAGAGAGGGAGAGAGACGGCTGTGGGCACTTTTTATTTTCCCCATGTTTGGCATGTTATCGGCATCTTTATATCTTGTAATAATACCAACTACCAAATACAACTCATACCAAACACGAAACAAAACGTTGAGCACCACCAAAATTCATTCATGTAATGCCCATAATATGCAATCACGTATGTAATACTAATACTATTATGAATTTCCCTTTATTATTTCACTGTAGCATTTTGGAATGGCAATAATGCGTGTACAAAGAATAAACAGGTGGAGGGGAAAGCAAAGTTCATTTATTTATTTTGTATTACAGCCAAAAAAAACCTACCTACCAAATCATACTGACCAGGGAAGGTTGTGTCATGGTAGGACCTCCCAGCATGGAGAGATAGCATTTTCCAAGTAAAAGAGCATGTTTTTTTACGTGGTTAATGAAATTTGCTGCAAAATTAAAGTTTAGTAATTTTAAAGTATAAAAAACATTTGAAAAATCCACCTCCGGAGTGTAGTAAAACCGTAGGTACATACAACTGCTCACCACATCCACACCATTGCTTATCTTTCAAAACGGTAAAATGCAGTGTACACCAGTGATATGGAAAGAAGGAGATGGAATACTTCTATTCAAAACTACAAAAAAAGTTTCAAAAAAGCGATCCTATTAGCGTAAATGTGTAAGCCCAAAATTTTCAACCAGAG
>JAHZNG010002559.1:0-12723 GCA_027744375.1 Orchesellides sinensis
GGACTTCGTTTTGAAAAAAAATTAATGAACTAACTGCTGCAACCTGCTTATGCATGCTTTCATGCAATCTTAGCGGTACAAAGCTTGTTTTGTATTTAAAAAGTGACATGATATACATTATTATAGTAAGTATTTATATGCATCTCATGAATACAAATTACATATAACATCTAGCCAAACGATTCCATCACTGTTTTTAGTCGTAAATTAAATGAAACTTTTCGTAGATTTGCCAAATTTGTTTTAAAAATATTTGCATTTGTGTAATTTTCTGAAAATCAATCGTTTGAATCGGAAATTAGTACATTCTTACAGGTTCATATTATAAGCATCTAATCTGAACCTGGAATAATTATATTCCAGATCTTTTTTAGAATCGATGTTGTAGATGCAAAAATGAAAACTGAACTGTTTGAAGTTAGCTAATACAAAATTAAAACCCATAATGTTTTATAACAGCCGAGTTTGTATACCTATAAACCTTCTGATTTGAAAAGAACTGTCGAACGGCGAACTTTCCATTTTGTTTTGGAAATGAGTTGTACATACCTACCATGTTGTAATGCTAATCCATCGCATAGTAAGGACTTTATAAATACATCTCTCTATGGCGGATACTAACTGCTCACCACTTAAAATTAAATAAATTAGATTAGGTATAATGTGTGCATAATTCTGTCTATAGAATAGATTATAGCATTGAAATATTAGCAAACAACTCTATTGCAGCGTCATCGCCGTCATATGTTGTGTTTACAATGCATTAATGACATAATTTACAAAATGGTATATGCAATACAGGGAACAATAACTTAACAATCAACTCTGATGAAGATTTCTCTTTCCTGTCCTGATGATGTTTTATGCAAACAAGCCGGACTTAGTTTAGATTTTGAATAAATGAATAAGAATCAAAGACGCTTCAACGGTTTTACTGATTGTGCACAAATTGTATTTTTGACCGATGGAGGCACCTTAGTAATAATGCTATTGACAAAATAAATACATGCAAGCATGTAGGGAAGTTTAAATACGCAAATAAATTCATTGTTCCAAAAAAACTTTTCTGTTAGAATGTATGATTCGAAAATACGGAGAGTTTGCAATACAGACTTAAACATTTTCAACGAAACAAAGCGTTCTATTCAAATAACAAGGCATTCAACCTCACATGAACTGAAACTACATTGCGTATAGATGCGTAATATACATACATGCTGACAAATTGCACAATGGAACAATCTGTTGAGCACGAAAGTTTTCACCAGCAGGCATGTTTACTTGTTTTTATATAATGCGCATCTTCCGTACATGTGTGAATTCATCTTATCCTTTTGTCACATCTTCTGGTGTAGGATGTCGTACACAAAAGCAAAATTATAGGAACACAGCAGCGTTTGTAATGACGATATAGATATTATTGCATGATACGGTGGAATAGAGTATCCCTCAAAATCATGGCATCATGGTGGATGGTTCCTTATTGTTACTTCAACAATAGCCCATTTGATATTTTTTAATCAATAACCCACCGTGACGACGGTGATTACACTGACTGGTGATGGAATGATGATATAACAATGAGACGGGGTATTGAATAGGACCACAGGCGGAACTTGTGTTCATCTTGTCTAATGTACAAAGTGTCTACGCAAGTTTGAAACATTGCCGCCACCCTTAATTTTCTCGTTTGACATAAGTTCGTGTCGGTTAAAATGGCGTGTGCATCAGATAACAATCAATGTAGCTAAAGATATGCAGTCTACAGCGCCAGGTCTGCTTGTAATAGCTTCTATATTTAGGAGATTGCCTGTATTTGGAATTAAATTGTTCTTGTCTATCTATAGATAGATGGATATAGATGATTTCGTCAACATACAAGTAATTACCTTGTCATTATCTGAAAGTACGAATTACGTCATGTTATTTAAAAATAAGATTTGTAAAATTTGGCTGAACATGATAATGCTTTTTTGAAGAATAGTGCTCGTAATTTTGAACTTCCTTCAAACGTTGAACATTGCAGACACAGGTATGTATGTACAAATAAAAAAAGAACCAATTTATCTTCCGAATGGATTCAGATCGGAAGGAATCACAATAATCCCTAATCTAATCTTAAATATTATAGTACCAATTTAGTGTGTTATCACAAAAGAAAGGATGACTGACTTAGTTTATTTTAAAGCGAAACTCTGTCATCTGTTCCTGACTCTCTTTTCGATTCTTAATCCTGTCTAGATTGTTGATGAAAGTACAATCATATATCTTGTCCTTATGGATGGTATTTAAGAGAAAATTACAAGTAGTTTCGATAAAATTGATCCGGGTTTAATAGTTGTAAGGCGGAGGAGACTCCTCAGCAGAGTAAATTGTTTAAGCCCAATTTTGCTCCAAGGATGTTGCTGCCTTGCCGTTTGCCATTTCTTGTTTTTTAACACTCTTATGCAATAAACAACCCCCTTAAACACAACCGAAATTGCCTAATCTACCTACCTCTCTGAAGAAAAGGCTAATAAGATGGTGATGATACATACCAAAATATGTTTCAGATTTAATCTAAGCATGATTAATCAAAAGTTAGGGGCAGATAAATAGTGACTGAAGAAACCTACATGCACGCCGAACTAAACCGTTTGAAAGGATAACCATTGTGAAATACATGCATTTTACCAAAAGTGTTGTTAGTTGTTGTGGAGGGTATCATTTTGTTGTACATTTAACCAGGAGTATCCTTTGAACGTCCTTTGTATAGAGTTTGTGTTTTGAAATAAAGCCCTTCTTACATCTTACGTCGAGTGCATCGAATCGCCTGTAAATTCAATACTTTCTGCAAACTTTAGCATGTATCCTTCCGTATCGCATAAATTGATTACAATAAAATACCTACTCTCATAATGCAACTCTTCTATTATTGACATTAAGTTGCATCACTCGCCATTTCACTCTCCGTATTTATCCTCTCTTTTAAGTTTGTTAAGAGAAGTGCATGTGTTTAAACAGCTATTATGTTGCTGCAGGCTAACTTACTCAATCCTCATACCTATTATTGTCTATATATACCTCTTCCTTCCAAATCTGTCCAATGAAAGAGACAGGTCAAAACAGAAGTAGTATTATGAACAACGACATGAAAGGAAAAACAAAAGCAATATCTTTTAAATATGCAAAATTTTGCACAACCTAAATTCAAAAGATGTGTAGAGGCACACACTGTGTCAACGTCAACTATAGTGATTAACACGACGGAAAAACGATGGTCCAACTTTCAAATACACTGAAAAGGTGTTATCTTCCTGCTGCTTTAAAGACTTTTTATTCGCATTTACACGCATCATTAAGTAGTCATGATAGAGATGCATATTAAGCTCCCATCCTATATTACACCAGGTGTATCCTATCGTATCATATACAATTTAACTTTTAACTACCATTCTCACTTTTAGTCATGCATACTTTAACATTTCAGGCTAACAAAAATGAAGCCTTTGGCGGGCCTGCAAAATGGAATTTCCATAATATTTCATACCCATTCATCAATTCATCACACATGTCATATTTTTATGCGCTAAGGTTTAGTTAATTGCCTATATTATGCAGATTTTCTGAAAAGGCAGGCATGTGAAGTTTGATAATATTTTTTATAAATATTCCCATTTGATACAGGAACCTAAGCTTTATATCATATCTAATCCATATTCATTTCATGGTAAAAAAAGACTGACTGTACAACAGTTGTTTGGTTTGACTCAGTAATTTTTAAAATGGGGATGCGCATAAAAAGTTGCCAAAGAGCAAACAGACAAAACTAAAAAACTAATTAGCATCTTTTGTGTGTTGGATATCAAGTATGCTGATGCCAATGGCTTGTTAAATTCGAATGGTATATTGTTGAGGCTTCATGAAATATTTACGCGACAGTATTGCATGCAGGATTTAGAAGATGTCAATTAGTGAATACAGGAAAAAAATGAAAGTTGGTCATTTGAATAACAAACCTATTTTGATAACATTTAAACATGTCATTTAATTTGCAAAAACAATGTTATACAACAAATTTGTTCAGAGTATATTTTTACAAATGCTGTCAAGTTAAAAACAATCACCAAAACAAACCTGAAGTTTAAGATGATGTATTTATAATATAGCATTTAAATTGACAGACAGATATATTAGGAGGTTTAGATACTACTAAAGTTCTATTAAAGGTAGAATGAGTTAACCAAATAGGAAAAAATATAAGCGAAATGCGCCAAGTAAGTCAACATCAAGTGTCATTTAGTCTAGCCTGGTGAGTATTGTGGTCTAAAAATAATACCTTTTTACGAACGAAGGTGTATTAAAAGTATCACAGGCTATAATTATAAATTGATGAATTTACATAAATAAAATGTAAAGTTTGATATTAGTTATGAGAACTGCAAAGTATCCAATAGTCCCACGATGCAAAATGCTGAAGATGTAGTAAACAAAGATAAAAACCACAGGGCACACATACATATACATACGCCTACAATTTGCTTACTCAGTGATAGTTTAATGTATAATGTACACGTACATATATACTTACCTACATTGATTTTTTTGTCATATTTTGTTTATAAATTCCACCAAACCAAACTTTTAATTCCATAAGAATGTTAGAATGCTATATTGCTTGAGGTTTATTAATTTTAAGAAGAGACGTAAGTTAAATATATACATTACATACATACTTATCCTACATATGTCAACAGCCTTTGAAGTTACAAGTTAATGAATGAAAACAACGATGGTTGTGGTGGGAAGAATTCGTAGGCAATGCGAATTTGATACCCTACTATAATGTGTTCGTATAGCGTTTTTTATAAAGGACGTAGGCCGGCATATGGAATGAAGGTTGTGATTACACATTAAAATCCTATTGTTGACTGCAGCGTACTTAACGTACAAGTTTCCATTTCGTTTTAATACTGCCAATTACACTTGCTCCGCGTCCAAAATATAGAACCTTAAGTAAGACAAGAATATCAGATTGCTATTATTAGTATCCTTAGAATATACACATCCAAGAAAGTGTTATGCTAAATGTTTTCATTACAACAATGATGCGGCGTGTGCTCTTGTGCCTAAATGTGACTGCACTGCAGGCAATCCGCCTTGTTTCAATATGATAAAGATGTTTACAATTTAAATATGCAAGAGGATGTTGTTCTGCTTGAAGATGCTTCAAATAATTATGAACGAATATACTTGATGATGATGGTCTCAGCCTTCGTTCTTGTTATAGTTATGTGGAAAGTAAATGCTAAAAGTGGTGACGATAGGGGTAGTATTCACATAGATGAAATAACAGTAATTCATTATAACATGGAGGAAGGCTGTAAAGGAATGATAGTAAAGGAGTAATTTTATAGTGATAGTAAAAGGGGTACTCTCGCAATAAATCTCATGGCAGTGCATTATTTGTGAGAACGGTCCTGGGCAGGTAGGTAGGTTAGTAGTAATAACATGCGGCATCATGCAATATTATTGCAAAGCATCTTTTGAAAAAGAATGTTCATGGATTATAATACTCTTCTTAAGTGTGGTTAAAAATACATTGCGTTCCATGCCTAAATATATAACACACGCGTATATGGCCAAAAGCTTTGTTACAGTAGACAATGATGACGTTATGGGATGCATGTCAGTGCCCTCAAAATACATTCCTTAAAGAAGGTGATTCAATAAAGTAAAAATGCTAGCCCATCGTCGACACACAGACACACATATCATTTTAAAACCGTATCGTGTCCATGTCCGTAAAGAAGCATCGTAATTGTTATTATTTTATCCACATCAAGTCGTAAAGTACCTGCCAGTAACCCATCATCCCTGCAACACTGCACTTGTCAGCGGTGGCATCGAAAGTAAAAGTTTGCATATATTTCTGAGTTACTTTTGTTTCAGAAAAACTTTTCTCTAAGTTTGTTAAAGAGATTGAAGTGAGCATCATATATAGTTTTGAGTAATCATGAGGGCGAAAAGCGTGGAAATAGTGAGTATAGTGGAAATTCATTTTTTTGCATATTATCAATTTATAGTATTTCTAAAGAGCTTGTCACTCCGACTTTTTATGCTTTTTAGTTGTTGCTGCTTGTTGTCTCTGTGGCGTATGTGACAGGACAACAACAACAACTTAAGAAGGAGGATATCGTTGCAGGAAAGAGATATAGAGAGCAAGAGCCACAATTCCGACCTCCGCCTTTACCAGTCCAAAGGCAGAACCAGGTTACAAGCGGTGCGGAACAACCCCCATCGTTTTTCAAGCAACCTGACAAAATTGAAGCTCGTCAGTTTACAGTACAACAATCTCAGAATCAGTTTCAACAGCCAAATAACAACTTAGCTTTCAGAATTTCCAAGATCAAAACAACTTCCAAACGAGACAACAAGAGACTCTGCCCACACTTCCGCCTGTTTTCATCCCCCCTAACCAACCTGTAGGCCCAGCGCCCGCTTTACAGTCTCCCATTCGTAACCTGTTTAGACAACCTGAGCCGTCCTTCTCTCTTTCAGGGTTGTTGCAAAGGTTCCTTAATTTATTCAATTTCGGCAATAATAATAACTAACTACACTAATTATCGTTTACACTCATTTACTAAGTTGGCAAATATTTCATTGTGAAAATCTTCTGTATTTCGTTAGGGAGCTCTATTTTTGTAATTCTGACCATAAATATTATTATTGTACGCAGATAATCATTGTATTACATACATACATATTTAATGTACAAAAACTCGTTTACAATAAATAAATGTTAAGCACATATCTATAAACATGTCTAATGTATACTAAGAGGATTTTACAGTATCCGAGTGCAATTCATTCCACTAAAATTGCATATAAACCACTAAATAAGTTGGCAAATATTTCATTGTGAAAATCTTCTGTATTTCGTTAGGGAGCTCTATTTTTGTAATCTTGACCATAAATATTATTATTGTTAGCAGATAATCATTGTATTACATACATATTTAATGTACAAAGTCTCGTTTACAATAAATAAATGTTAAGCACATGTCTATAAACATGTGTAATGTATACTAAGAGGATTTTACAGTATCCGAGTGCAATTCATTCCACTAAAATTGCATATAAACCACTAAAACCTTAAAGAGTTGATGCATAAACCGTGTTTCTGGAGTAGGCATTTTGAAGGTGTCTAAACGGTATTATCTAACAAAGTCTCGTAGCAGAGTTTCTTATGTGTATTGTCAATAGTTAGTTTTTTATACATTCTGCCTTGTAAAACGTACTTGAAACAAACTAGTCACATAGTACGGTCAACAACTCAGATTCATTGTTAATGATAATGACACTAACAGTGTGGTACTCAAAAGGCATGTACATATGTAGTATTGTGTGAGTGAGCCGCTGTTCCCACGCCCATGCATAGGGATTACCTGCATGTAAAGATTGTTATCTTGATCTTCAATTAAATATACGCATACAAATCTGCTACCTTGCTAATTCGTTACCCCATGAAATGCATTCTGTTCGAGTACTTTTGCATATAAAGCAATGTTTTTAGGATCTTGGAGAATGCAGTTTAACGTGTGTACAAAAACTGAATCTCGTGAATTTGTTGTCGTGTCATTTTTTTCAGAGCACTGTGAGCACCCATTTTTAATTATAATTTGACGTGCATGAAGGTAGAGGTAAGAGAAGGTCTGTCCTGTAGTTATCTGCTCATCATCTCTAAGGACTAAGGACATTCAGTCGAAAGGTGGAAAAAGTAGAAGATTAAGATGATGATTATTGCTGTAAACAGCAGTTCTCTGCCAATGTAACCATAAATCAGCCTCCATGCAAGGCTTAAAAAAGTACACAAATTTCAAACCTCGAGAGTGCATACATCCAGCCATGAAATAAAAAGTAAGCATTTCAGGATACAGAAACCACATCAGTTCTGGAACTAATACAATAATCAGTATATGTAAAATTTTGTTTATGTTGCATAATTAACCTTGTTGTGTAACTGTCATTATCGATGGAAATAAACTACGGACCCCGAGCTTGGTCCTACTCAGCCTTGGCTCATAAACTTCTTGTATTGGTCATCTTATCATATCATGTTGTGGTTTCTTCCCAAATTCTTCTCTAAAAATAAAGCCACAACTTGCAAGTTTTTGAACCGTAAACTTAAAATATGGTTGGTAGGGCCCGATTAATATTTAAATATGCATTGCTATGAACAGTGGGCATAAATGAGCTCCTTTGCGTATGTAAATTTGAAACTACGCTTATGTCAATAAATCAATAGAAAATCTCTGCTTGAATGCTTTGATTTCTTGTCACGTCGACAGTGGTTGGTCTTTAAACCAAAGATGTCCGCACGCACTTCCGCTTTTAGCAACAAAATTTCTACTTGCTAAGTGATGCCTTCATGATTCCTTGGCTTGGCCTTTAACTCGGTAATAACTCATAACACTTTGATGAGAAGTATGCAAGTTTCACCACAAAGTTTGTTAGAAATTTGAAATCTTTTAAAAATAAGCTCATTATCGTTCCTTTCACATGCAAGTGTTAACTGAAGAAGCCACTGTTACAGTAAGACGTGCAAACATACACTTAAAGATATATACCTACATATGTGCTTGTGCTTAGTTTCAAATTAATTTTGATAATAATCGTCACTTGAGAGAAAAGTGGGAAATATGGTCATGTTCCGAAAACTACAAAAATTGGTGAGAGCTCTTTTAGAGAATCTGTCGTACTTCCCCTCACTCTATATCTATATTTATCTTCAAAGGATCTTCACGCATTCCTAAGTGATTCTAAAGTCAGTCAGCTTCATAAAGTTATTTGCGAATTTAAGACTTTAAGAATTTATACTTAAGTCCTGAAGATGTTCATACATATAAATACTTCATAAAATGCTTCATGTAATTCAATCACAACCTTTTATTGTTGATTTTATAATGCTACGTTTAGAACCTTATAGTTTAGAAAAGAATCCTCAAGTAGACTTAACGACTGCATAATTGAAATAGTAAAGTACACGATGGGGGATATGTCCTTTACCAACGCATTTATTAACTTGCTTATAATAATTGTTATTTTTATTTACTAAAGCAAAATAGACGTCATCATTGGTAATTAATATATTTAATATGCGCTAATTGATGCCTTCTTTTACTTACTATCATTGGCAATAAAAGCTGTGCCCATCTTATGTATTAAATCTAAAAAAGTTACCTACGTCGGAAAAAATTCCATACAAACTTCTTTACATCCTGTAAGCTTCATGAGTGGAAAACAGATTCAAGGCGATAAGTTCAGAGATATATAAAAATTGTGTGAACTTGGTTATGCAGAAAACTGATAAGCCAAATGGGAGCTTTTTCATCAAGCTGTGTGTATTACATACTCGGATGTGAGATTAGCATGTTTACATGAGCAATGATGATATTGCTATTAGTAAAACTTGCTTTAAGTATAATTACTGATTTTGATTACCCAAGCATAAAACACCGATAAAGTACATATATGAAATCAACAATCCTGTATATAACACACAATTTTGATATTGATACAGATATTTTTCGCATTTCACCTTTCGGTAGCTTTTTCCACACTTGAGGAAATCTACTCAAAGAAAAAACTGAAAGTTGCATTGGAGTAAATGATGCAACCTAAAGACTTTTTACAGTGCAGCTAGAACCAGTTGTCATCCAGAACATTTTTTTGGCTTCAAGTTGTCAAATTAGTTTTCCTATGCAAATCTTGATTTGAAATGATATCGAATATTTACAGACATGGGCACCCCATGACTAGAAAAAAAAACTTTGCCGTAAACTGAACCTTTGTACTTTCATCTTTGAACTGGACAGACAAAAACTTTGATATATCTATAACTAGCAAGCCTAACGTGGTTTTAATCAAGCTATATGCAACTAAAATTGAAAGTAGCATCTTTGCAATTTCATTTTCATTCATTCATTCTTATATTATTGCTGACGGATTAATTTAATTCAAAGAAGTGGTGAAAATGAATGACAGCCAGACAAACTCACCGAAATACGTGTACTTATATAATTTAAGTACTTAAATTGCATTTTACGCTATTTTAGTCAATAGTACGTCTAAATGAGAGTCCAAAGTCCGAACCTTTTATAAATTAACCGAACTTAAAAAGTTTTGCAAATATAGTATTTTGTAACGAGCATCTTACTTGTGATTTTTACATGAGATAAGCAGGAATTACAAGTAAAACTAGAAACAATATACTATTTCATGCGATAAATCAAAATATAACGGATAATACCTGATTAGTTGATTGTTCAGGAAACAGTATCATTCCAATCCTGCCCTTTTAGCTTTATAATATGCGTAATGTATATGTGCATATTTGCTACTTAAACACAATTAAACGTTAAAATTTCAATTTTAGTATTTAAACATTGAAACTGTTTTAAAATTAGGTTTTAAAATTTTTATTTGAAGCCAGTAGTAAAATCCAATTAATGCTTCGAAGGTGTCATTCCACCATCTCCCTCATCTTACCCTCTGAACCGCTCCTCCTTTGGCAAACAGCTCTTTCAGTAATGAGGTAATTTCCACTATAAATTTCTCGTCTGCAAGGGGGAAAACCTGAAAGGAAAATTAATTTTTAAAACCAATAAAATATCTAATTAGTTAGTTTAATTGACAACAAAAGTAATTATCAAATCATATTAGAATTATCGCGAGACACAAACTTATCTTGCCCAATGTTGCATTTGCATATACATTGTAAAGTGTATTGAAATTGAAAACAAAATCCACCCAGGTGCAGGTCAACAATACTAATGTACTGCGCTTGCGCATGCTCGACTCTGATTAGCTGTCATGAAATGTTTCTGTTTTTTTCGTATTTGGTTTGTCTATCCTTGTTACTGTTTTTGGTATACATAGTATTTGGACAATGCCTTTTGAAATATGTACTAACGTAAACATAGGTTATGTTGGTGAGGGTACGTTTGTTGGCTATTGGGATTGGCTAATGTCATACGTACAAAATATTATGGTAATTAGTACCTTTCTGAATTTAGTCTGGAGTAAAAGTCGGCAGCGTCAGTTAAAAGTGTTTTCATTTGTAGTTTTGCTTTTGTGTTGAAGGTAATTAATAATATCAAATAAGATAATTTATAATTTAGTTGGTGTTGGGATATTTTATTGGTTAATTTTTATTTTTAAGTTTTGAGATGTCGAATCGAGGTGGTGGTCTCGGAGGAGGTCGAGCAGGCGGGGTGTACGGGAAGATTAGAAATGTAGCAGAGGAGGATTTGTTTAGGTTGCATCGTGAAGGGGGAGCGAATCATAATCAGCGTCATCAGTTGTACCGACCTGTACCGTATATTTCGCGAAGGTCGCAATGGAGGAGTGACCTATAGGGGACATGGACAGAGGCATCATGGGTATAACGCTGGAGTTGCAGATGGCGGTGTTCAAAGAAGTTACAACCCAATTAGCGTCACGGAGACCCGAGGTACATTGGCAGTTTCTGTGGGGAGTTCCCAGAATGCATTTTGTGGTGGACAAAATGCTGCTGTTGCAGCTGAGAGAGGTGTATGGTGTGGACCGCGGAATGCAATACGCGTACCGCCTACGGTATCTGTGGGAAGGGTGTTTGGGAAGTCTAGCGGGGTTTGTGATGCCGCTGTAGTTCCGCAAGATACTCCGTCTACCTCTGAACAAGCAAGAAAGACCGTGATGCAGACATCGCTTAGTTTCAACTGCAGCATTGACGTATCTGAGGATTGTTGGGTTACTAGAAAACGGGAAGAAACCGTGCACTTGGAAGCTGCACAAAAGCCAGTAGCAGAAGCAGTAACAACGGACACCACCATTAAGACAGAAGTGGAATGTAGCAGCGAAGTTGGTTTTAGGCGTCAACAAAATTTAGAAAATTTTACAATCAAGGGATTATTCGGTTGGATATTACCACGGGCTGCAATGTTTAAGTCAATTTCTCAGTAAGCTTAAGCTAATCAGGGGCTTTCAAAACGAATTTTATATTTTTTAAAATTTATTAGTTTAGTTAAAGGTTTGTTTCTTGTGTTTAGGAGACTCCTCGCAGATATCTTGGAAAGGGAAAGAGTTTTTTTGGTTGTGCAACTGGAGCTAGAAAAGGTCAGGGGAAACTTGTATCTCATGACGTACAAGTCTTTGGAAGAGTTGTTTGCGACTGTACTGGCTAGTATCAGGGGAATTGTAGAAGGAGAACTTCGTGAGATTACGTCGTGAGTGAATAAAGAATCCATGTTGTCCCTCTATGCTTCTATTTGGTCTAAGGTACTGTATGGTTATAAGTTATAACCAGCGTCGTAAGGAATTTTTAATTTTATTCTGAATTTAGACAGTACCACGATGTCTTGGGAATGCTTACACCGTCCGATAAGAATGACTTTCCAAAAATTTGGGAGGAAAACGAGGCAGCCCTGAGTCCAAGCAATGGAGATGGTTGTTGGATTAAAACTACAGCTCGTGGCTGTTCTCAAGGAAATTCATCAACCACTCAAACTTAACCCAGGATGTGAAAGGACATGACTGATTTAAATATTTTTTGTAACTTTTACATTGTGTACAAAGATACATTGTTCAGTTAAGTTACATAAGTTTTATCTATATTTGCTTTTTTACAATTTTTCAGTCTGTTTTTGGCTTAAGTTAAGAAGGTATGAAATCTAAAATGTACTTGATGAGCAGTGACACGAT
>JAHZNG010002560.1:0-10178 GCA_027744375.1 Orchesellides sinensis
ATTTCCTTCTGATTTGCATTTATGAATGAAGTGGACGAAAAAATTGAATGTGAATGTCGAATTTATTTTTGTGAAGGAAAAACTGAATTTAATGGTTGATTTGATTTATATTTTCCATCTGCCACTTTCCCCTTTAGTGAGCCACACTCACGGTTTTATGCTGCCCAGATAGTCCTGGTATTTGAGTACCTGCACTACCTAGATTTGATCTACCGTGATCTGAAGCCAGAAAATTTGCTGATTGACAGTCAAGGGTATATTAAGGTAAGTTTTGGAGAGAAAGTCGTACACGTGCATAAATGCAGTAGGGATATGACGTTACAGGGTCTAAATTTGTTGCTGATTTCTATTGCCATGCAGCAAGGCTCAATCTCATTTTGTTTTTGTGTATTAGTCATTCCACACAATAAGCTCATATTAAAACCCATTTTTATTGTTTATGTAGGTTGACCTTACCAAGAGATATGGTAACTTGAAAAACGGGGTAAATGATATCAAAAGCCATAGGTGGTTCGCAACCACAGACTGGATTGCTATTTTCCAGAAGAAGGTAATAGACTTGTATTTTATATCGATACCTATGTATAACTTACAACATTTATTAAAAGTTTATTTCTCGAAAGTATCCTTGACCTTTGCAAGATAAATTCTAGCTCCGTAAATATTTAATATAGTTGTTTGGTGGAAGAGCAATGAATATAAAATGTGATCCCTGTTTGATTGAGAATATAAGGAGATAGCTGCTCTTCTCATAGTTATTGGTGGCGTGTTTCATGAATTTAACTACTAATCCTATAGGAAAATGCACCGTTGAAACCTAAAGTGAATCATCCAGGAGATTCCCGCTATTTTGAGCCAGTCCCTGAAGATAGGGATGTTTTTAAAATATCGCAAATGGATCCTTTTGAAGTTAATTTTGAGGAGTTCTAGCACTACACTAACATTTTTTAGCTGTCATTAAGTAAATGAAATCGGTATATTTTGATTACATTTGGGATACATTTTTTTCGCCTGGGAAATCAATTTGTCTGTGTATCATGTTCATCATTAATGTTTTCTTTGGTCTAGACTTGTTAGTCAGACGTCAGAAATTAGTTTGTTGATTTTGTCATTGGAAAGTCAGTTTATATACGGACAAATCCAAAATCTGGAAAAATTTTACTGTGATAGCCTGTCATATGAAACTGTCCTTGAGGGAAATTTATTGTCATCTTAATCTTGTCACTGTCATTTTAAAAATTAGCATGGGTTCCCTGTTGCAGAATAATGTGAAGATAATTAGTGTGATTGTCTTGTCCTAATCTGCTTCCATTTTGTATACACTTTTATATCGAAAATGATTCGTTTTCCGCAGTATTTGTGTGGGTTTGCTTTATATTAAGAATCCCAAGCTCCGCTGCTAATTGTCTGTCCTTTGTTTATTCAATCTGGAACGTTTAGGTGGAAGCGCCATTTATCCCCAAATGTAAAGGATCTGGTGATACGAGCAATTTTGATGAACTATGAGGAAGAAGTTCTCCGCATCTCATCAACTGAGCGTTGTGCAAAGGAATTTGCAGACTTCTAAACACTAATAATTATAAAGAAAAGAAAAATGAAATAACAATTTTTAAAAAATGTCTTCGAACAAACAAAAAATTTTAAAAATTGGAGAAAATGCTGTTAATTAAAAAACTATGTGTAAGTCGGGAGAAAGAGAGTGAATGTAGATTTTTTGATAGAGGCTGGTATCACACTTATTCTGTAAGACAAGAATAAGATTTTAAAAACTCCATTTTAGTGTCGTGTGTACATACAATATTCGTATATTATGTAACTTTAAGGATATATAAATAGCTGTAAACTAGAGAACTTATTACTACTACCTACCTACCCCTCTACCTACCTACCTTACATGTAATGTAACACGTAGCTTACTTTTATTATCATCGTCGTTATCATTACAGTCCAAAAGCAAGAACGGGAAATAACTGTCAAACGCGCAGTTTAAAAAAGCAAGAATGTAACTTGATCAGTTCTTCTCTTTTTTGTCATGACAACAACATGTTGAAAAGTATAAACCTTTTTATAGCATTCAAACAATATATAGTTTAGGTGCGGTTGGTGTATGAAGTGCACAGTGTGTCTCATGTTGAAAACGTGACGGTGATTTACAATGTAAAAGTAATTGATAACCTTTTTCCGTTTTTGGAGACTGGAATGGCTTATGATAACAGGAACGGTTGTTTTCAGACGAAGAAGGATTTTTTGAAGGAAAAAGTGGGTTATATGGTGCAAATACTTTTTTTCCAGTCATCATCAACAGACTTTTCAGTTGTTAGTCAACCAACCAACTAATCATAACTCTGAACTGTTATATATCTTTCTTTTTGTCAAGTGTCGTATTACATATTTTGACTCTTCAAATGTAAACGTGGTGGTGTAGCAATGGAGGTTCTGTGTAGCCGAGTCAGTTTTCTCCAGATTTGCAGACTATACTTCACTGGAGCATCACAATCCTTTTACTACGGTTCAGAAGGCTAACAATCAACCTTTGTGAACCACCTTAATACAAAATAGACTTTGTGACAACAAGACAGGTTATAGGTTAACTCACATTGAGTATCTTTGTTAAAAACAACATGTAACTGTCTAATCTTTTAGATGAAGACTCTTTGTCTGACTGCCAATGAACTGCAGATCTGCAAAAACAATTGCACTAAGAACGTATGTACATATACGATATGATTATTATTACGTAAGTGAATTAAAAGGAAAATTGTTTAATTTTTTTGTGTCAAGTTTATCTAAGTATTTATTTTTTAAGTTGGATAAATATTGTTATTAATGTTTCCCAACCAATCAATCAAATTGGTGCTCAGGTACAAGAGGTGTGTGCAATTTTTTTCGGCATGTTATGATGGAAAACGTGATTTTGTTTTGTCTTAAAGATTGTGGGTGACATGAAGCCACAAAAAATGTATAAGAAAATATTTTTTCGTTGTCCATTGTTACTAACTAACAGTGCAGGGAATTAAGGATTAGAGAAAAGTATATGTGTTTGGTATGTTATTAACAATTTACGTAGTACGTTATCATAATTTTTGCCATTTTTACTTAGGAGGCCAAATCATAATTAGATAAGTGTTATTATTATTAGGTGTAACAAAAAATGTTAGTGTTTAAGTGTTATACAAGATTACAGATTTATTTTTTCCTTCAGTTCATTTTAAGGTTGTTTGGTTTTGTGAATCTGTTAGCACATATATTGAATATAACAATGTACCCAATGGTGATGCTTTTTTGGAAGTGTCAGGGGGATTTAATAGACTTGGCTTCTGTTGGAAGAGCATTTTTTATCTGGTTGTATAAAGTGGTAGTGACTATTGATTTGATTCTGTTTGTTTTTTTAACCAAGATATTTTAGCAATTTATCGCACATTGTTGGGCTGGGGTGAAAGAAGAACTTTGAAA
This sequence comes from Orchesellides sinensis, assembly GCA_027744375.1. NCBI lineage: Eukaryota > Metazoa > Arthropoda > Collembola > Entomobryomorpha > Orchesellidae > Orchesellides > Orchesellides sinensis. The sequence continues at coordinate 3,454 of JAHZNG010002560.1, forward strand.
AGAGAAAGTTTTTGAGAAACAAAGAGCATAAAAAACTGCATTTACATTTGAGCTATACTTTTGATTCATGTTTTAAACATTTATTTGAATAAAAATCAAGTTTTAAGCTAAAAGTTAACTTTTTAAACCTGCATTTGATCAAACAAAAGAGAAGGGGTATGGATGTTGAGTGTCGATATGTCGTGAGTAAATTTGTCCGTGTAGAGTATATCTGTGTACTTGTACAACTGTGTTACTACCACTTAAAAATTTCAATAGCTAATCGTGTATTAAACAGAATGGTATAATATCTTTAGGTCACCAGAAAACGAGTGATTGGTGTAAAAATCGAATCTTTTGTTTTGGGAAAGGTGTAAAATAACTAATGTATTCTAATATTGTTATTCCTACTGCATACTGCAAGTGTTTAAATATTACTAGCGTTAACGGTTTTTAGCTGCAAGAGAAGAGTGAAAAGCATAATCATAAAAATTATAACTATGTACGTGTAATACTTTACAATAAGCGAGTTTAGGGTAAGACCAGTTGTAAGAGAGACTACAGTTAAAAACTTTTTAGATACAGGTTTACCAAACAGTTGTTGTCAAGACTTACGAAGTTGGTCCAATGGTGGACTGCGTAATATTAACATTTTGTTCACAGAGAAAACTCGCGGAAAGATTTTTAGGCTATAAAAATTTCGTCACAGAACTTTGAGAAAAAGTATCCCAAGAAAACAACAAAAAATATAAGGTGCGCATTGATAAAAGAGCAATTTTGATGGAAACGATGTTTTCATATACTGAAATGCAAAAGAGAATCTGATGAAACATGCGGAAATTAAAATTTACAGGTGATACAAATTTAATGGAAGGAAAAAGAAAACATGGATAATGAGATAAAAAAACTAACAAAAAACCCAGTCATTACATGTTCAGTTCATCTGAGAGTTTACCACTAAAAACCATGGAAAACATGAGAATATAAAAATGAATCCCCTTTTAGAGCTTGATGTGTGAATGTTTATCAATCATTAATTGTAAGTAACAAAGAGAGTGAAGATTTTAAGCTAAAATAATTATAACAGAAATGTTATGACTACCAAAACGACAGTAAAATAAATGCATAAATTATTAACAGGTTAAATAATGTCTGTAATTGTAACCGCGTAATAATCAATCTTATTAAATATTATTGTTGTTTTAAACAAACGGCGAGTTTAATTCGTAGTAGACAGGGAAAAGAGCGGAATGAAAACAGTGAACAAAATTTGTCAAATGCTTTTATAGTGACTTTTTGTTAAAAAGGTGAATTTATATTCAAATTCATATTTATAGGTTTTATGCGATTGTTCAAAAAAAATCAGGATTTTAAGGCCAACTCTAGGTTTATAGGCTGTCCAATCTGAAAGGGAATGTAATATGAGAGATGTTAGCAAACGTTTTTTAACAAAGGAATTAATACATTTTTTGTTTTTTGTCGTAACTAGTTCTTCCTCGACTTTTTATAAGAAAAGGATGAAAGAATTTAATTCAGAGCTTCAATTATTATTTTTTGTCAAGTGTAATAAAGTAATCGTTTATGTTAGTTTACCTACTGAGGTATGAACTGACTGCAGTATCCGATCGGGTAATGATCGACATGAACCAAAATTCTAATTTAGTGTTGGTAGTAGTGAACAAAGACCATTACAGATCGTTCAATGTTAATCTTTTTTGTTGTTTTCTTTTTCATTACATAAAATAAAGGCCTGATGAAAGAGAGAAGGTAGTAAGTGATGATGGTTCTTCTTGAAGAAATACAGCGTGAAATTCCTTTTTAACTACTACGATTCTTATTTAATTCCTAGGTTTTTTGCTAGTTATTATTATATAATACGTTGTGTACCTTTTTTGTGAAGCGTGTAGTAGTAAAAAATGTTTTATTGAAAACGAGAATTTTATTGTTATACAATTATTGTCATAAGCATGATGGTTGTTATTGTATTATTATTATTCAAAGAAAGTATGCTAATCAAAATCTGAGCAACTCCCGAGTTTTTATTTTAGAATTGTATCAACAATGTGTTTATGTAAAGGATTATAAGCGAAGCAGAATTACTATAAAACTGTTACATTTATCCTGTGTATATCATCAAAAAGATACGGAGAACCCTTTTTTGGAGTTTAACTATATGAAAAATGTAATAAAACTGATGACGATGTGAAATGATTAATGTTAAGTAAACTATGATTAATGATTATTACATGGATGTAGAAATAGGAAACCAGAGTGTGTAGGCACTATTTCAGATAAAAACATATGAAGGTACGTCATCATAATAATATGTAACAATATGGAGTATATATGTACAGCATAATATAATGTAATAGCATCTTGTATAAGGTAAATAATATTTAAATCGTACATTTAAATACATATATGTATTGGTAAGAAGAAAAACAATGTGTGTTGCTTCGATTAGTTCAATCAGTCATTGTTGTATATTGTTACTTCAATATTAATTAATGAATAATTATTTATCAGATGATGATGGCTTGTAGACTCGCGGATAAATCAATACAATTTTATGAAATATAGTCGGAAATAACTATGCGGTTCTCATTGTCTCCTATTATTTCTCACATACACACAATCCATCCTTTTATGAATCTTCATGAAATCTGTAGTCAAGCATTTCATTCTGTTATTTCTGTTGCATCACTGTTTTATTTTTCCGTTGATTCAAATAAAAATAACGACAAACAAAGTAGCCGCTTAAACTATGACATAATTGGAATAACAGGAATACGTAGCATTCAAATCATGGTTTAATCATAATAATAAATAGGTGTACACATATTGATTGTAGAATCATCATGCGATAAAAGTAAAACATAAGCTCTCGTGAGCAAAGAGCAAACACGTGTGCAATTACGCGAGCATAACATAACCACAAAAAGATGTGACTTTATACTTTAGTTTAACACTGGCATTGGCGTAACTTTCAGATACCTATGCACGTATATAGTATATTAAAATTAATCATAATAATACAGTACACAGCAAATAACTAAATTATCGTCTGCATGATAAAAACCAAAGCAGAATGATTATTTTAGAAAATATTCAGGAACAAGAAACCATTTCGTTTTCTTAAAAAGTAGCCTAAAACTTAAAAATCTCCATTCGTATTTCGAGTGACACAACTTACTCATCACACTATCAAAAAGACATCTTATCTTAGTTTTAATTGTATTACTTGATATGTTTGCTTTTTGGGGCAAAACTTATCATAAATATGCATGTACTTAAAACTAATATTTATTAGAATTTCAATACATTTTGAGTTTATAATTTGTTTACATATTGTATACAATGTTGTAAAACATGTTTTAAAAGTAGTGCATTACAATAAAATAATAATTTCACATAAAATTTTGAAAAATGAGGCTTTTTTCTTTGGCTATTAAAATTTTGAGCTACGAGTAAACAGGACTGAATGTGTGTAATATGGAAGCGTGTTGTAAGGTAATACGTTAAAAAGCTGTCACTGTTTTCGCCTGTCTATGTTGAAAAGGAAGAATATTTATACATGTTAAGAAGATTGGCATTGTAAAACGGCTTGCTGTTGTTGTTTTTTTTCTGCTACACATATTTTTATCGGTAATACCAGTACTAAAATTTAGTGTATCTCTGTGAACTTTTCTGCGGACTTCCAAATCGTAATGTTTGATGATGTTCCTTCAAGAGGGACTCGGGTTTAGTCTAAATGTTCTCTGGCAATTTTTCCAGTTAGTTCTGCTCTACCATGGCCGTATGTTGAAGAGGCTGAGATCAAACCTTCAACACATCTGTCCCACATTAGAGAGAATGCTTCAAAGGAGAAATGCTCCTTAAAACGAGACTTCCCATCTGCTCCCATTTTCTTTGCCATTTTAGGTTCTTTAATGAGACGAGCCATAGACACGGCAAAATGAATTTCAGTAGCGGGACAGAGGAATCCGGTGACTTCATTTACAACGGTTTCTCTGGGACCACCAGAGTCAACAGCTACCACAGGTTTGCCCATGTACATTGCCTATACCAGAAAATAGCAACATCGTTAAAGTCATTTAAGAATTTAACATTAATAACGAATAACATAATCACATCAAAACATACCTCAAGAGGAACGATTCCAAAGTGCTCGTTTGATGGAGTATACAATAATGCAAAGCACTTGTTGATTAGCTGCACTTTTACGTCATCTTTGGGAGACAGAATAAATGTAACATGATCTACTACACCTTCATCTGCACAAATCTTCTTGAGCTCCTCCAAGTACTTCACACTCTCCTCCAGTCTCGGGTCGTAGCCTCCAGCCAGTACTAAATGTACGTTTCCCCACTCTTCTTCATCAACACATGTCCGGAGTTTTTCTGTTGAGAACATTTCATTCCATTGCATTTATACCGTCATAGTATTTTGTAAAAAATATTGCTCTGTTTTACTGTGTCTTACTCAAAGTTCTGATGGCCAACGCAATGTTCTTCTTACGCTCGAAACGGTTCACGGAAAGGAAAGTGTACTTGTAATTGAGGTTATCTAGCTGTTTCATAGCTTGCTTGCTCTTCGAGGACTCATCAAATATCTTGGTGTTAATGGAGGGATAGAGCACATCTGGAACAGTTTTGATTCTCTTGAAAGTCTCATGGAAAACTGATCCTAAAATTATTAAGTAAACAGCATATCTTAAAACCACATCATAACCAAATATCTCTTGCTAACCAAAGAAAACAACAATAAAACTGTACAATTACTTGTAAATAAGCTGTTCACGACAATTTTGTCCGCTAGCGAAGTAGTGAATTGTTCAAACCAATCCAATGGAGCCCTATAAATCCTTTTGAGGAAGTTCTCGCGCGTTGTTAATAGCTGGTCAGGAAAATGACAGTAGAACATAATTTTTGGATAGAAGATACACGGAATTAGCTTCAAGGCTGGAATGCATGCTGAAACCTAAACGTTACAAAACAATATAAAATACTTATTCAAACCACAACTCATCCTACTAATCCCTCCCATTTAACTTGTCTAACCTGATCACAAATGACAACTTGAGGTCGTCGAGATGAGCTAAGGGCTAAGAAGTTGATGTAGAGAGCAACTAAGGTCATTTTCACATAGGCAAACAGAGCTACACATCTTCCAAACAAGCTACGAGGTATCCACTGACACACTGGAACCACCTACATTCAATTTACCAAAACACACAATTTACAACCCAATCACTCAATCATAGCTTATCAATCCTTTCTTCAAAACCTTTTATACTTACCCTCAATGTTCCATCAACCGTCTCAGGGAATGCATGACTAGGATTATGGTATCCAGTGAAGATGGTCACGTCATAACCTCTTCTTTGAAGACCAACAGCTGCATCAACAATCAACCTTTCTGCTCCTCCCAAACCCAAATCCGGATGAATGAACGCCACCCGGCCCTAAAAACCAAACAAACCAAATATTTAACTTAATCCTTGCCTCTAAACGCTTTACACATGTTCCACACAAAATAAACTTCCAATTAAACATAATATTTTCAATTACCTTTGCAACATTCCCATTCTTTGGAGCCATCCCTTTTTTTCTGACTAGCACTCCAACTATCTAAAAATCCGCCTTCCCCTAAATAGTTCTCTGACTAACTAAACTAATTAAAAGACCGTACTGCCTAATCCCAGTTTAATAACTCGCCCAAAAAATTAACTGTCTATCTCAGCTGATCGTTTAATCTTAGCGTTGACTCATGCTATCTTGAACCTCTGAACTCCAGTCCTGGCATCCACAATCAGCTGATACGGCACGCGAACTATCTTAAGTATGCTTCGTCTTCAATCCGGTTTGGCTTATCACTTCCTACCATATGCAACTTCTTATCTTTCTTCTTCTTCTTCTAGTTGTGCAAGGCTATTTAAAAATGCTTATTCTTTAAATCCTGTATAAAATCACCACAAAATAAATACTTTATATTCCCAAACAATCAATTACAAAAAAACCAATCAATTCTGTAACCACAGCAATATAAAAACTAGCCGAATTTTAAAAAACCCAAGTGAGTCCAGATGACAGCTAAACTGATGACTGATAAAAACAATTTAATCTTAGCGTTGACTCATGCTATCTTGAACCTCTGAACTCCAGTCCTGGCATCCACAATCAGCTGATACGGCACGCGAACTATCTTAAGTATGCTTCGTCTTCAATCCGGCTTGGCTTATCACTTCCTACCATATGCAACTTCTTATCTCTCTTCTTCTTCTTCTAGTTGTGCAAGGCTCTTTAAAAATGTATATTCTTTAAATCCTGTATAAAATCACCACAAAATAAATACTTTATATTCCCAAACAATCAATCACAAATAACCAATCAATTCTGTAACCACAGCAATATAAAAACTAGCCGAATTTTAAAAAACCCAAGTGAGTCCAGATGACAGCTAAACTGATGACTGATAAAAACAGATGATTACATTTTTACATACATACGCAATACAAGCTTACAGCTCAACATAGCCAGAGAGCCACATCATTATAAAATACTACACATTGCGCCCTAGTTTTACACCATCTAAACTTATTGCTACTGCAATATGTTGTGTTATGTTATTCGGCAGCTTTGAATCTAATCAAATTAATAACAAATTAGTCTTACCTTAAAATCCCCTTTGTATAATAATATACAGCTTAATTAATTTAATAGATCTCCAATTAATATGGGTTTTTG
>JAHZNG010002561.1:0-11167 GCA_027744375.1 Orchesellides sinensis
TAACAATAACTTCAAAACAATATTTATTTTCAATTAAAAATTACAAAGCCAAAATGTGCTGCAATCCGGGCTAAATCTCTGGATTTTTGATAATTTAAATCCATTTTAAGGCAACTGAATTTGAGTCTATTAATAAACAAGAATGACTGTTTCTAACCTTCTCGTGACTAACTAAAATAAGATTACTAAAGAAGAGATAATGGAATTTGTTTTGGCAAAAATTCAAGAAATCGAATAAGTTGGTTTGAAACAATGGGCTGAGAGTATTGCCCAATTTTTCGTTGAATGTATAAAAAGACAAACAAAGCAAATGTTTTTTTAATGCGAGACATACCCTGTTAATATTGTGTTACATTATTTTTTCAATTTCAATTACCTTACTTAAAACCAAGCATAAATGACCGAGAAATATAATACAAATAATGCTTTACATAATCCACAAAACCCAAAATCTATATTACTAGTTATGTCGCTTATTTTATGCTAACATGCCACTTTTATCTTGATTTACATTATATTTCACATTTTATTCATTCAAATATTAAATAGTAGTTGTTTTAGCTTTAAAGAGATTTTAGGGAAAATGCAACGAGAGCAATACAAAGTCCAATGCAAAAAAATTAAAACGCCAAGAATATTCCCGGGTATGTCTACCACTCTTGCTGAAAAATGGTTTTAATATGTTTATTAACTGCAGCTCACCCCTTTGCTAAAAGTTCAGTCTACCAGTCACATGCACGAAAAACCGTAACAGCAACAGCCTTGAGGCGTTTATCTATTTGTACTGGAGTTGTCCAGCCTTGCAATCCAACACCAATATGCTCGTCAATTAAATTCTCTTCTCCAATGAAATATGTATAGGTTACAAGGAACACATTCCATTTGGTATAGAAGGTGGGTGGCGCAACAGTGTCCAAGAAAGAACTGCGGGTGCTTATTTCCTATTAAGAGGGAACGAATTGATAACTTTCTTCAAGTTTGACTAAACAATGTTATAAACGCGTTGCTTTGTTTCGTTCAACATATTACTTCGTCGTCTGCCTGGTAAACGTTCTAGTATACTGGTCAGCCTTGATTTTGCATATAAAAGGTCTGAAATACCACCAATTTTTATTAAAATATATAGCTTTGCTTGCAATTACCTTGAAAATCAATTTGTGGAATTTAGCTTTTTTTTGTGGAATTGATATTGCATGCTATATTGCATATATCATATTTTTCATACTGGTTTGGAAAAATATTTACTGTACCCTTTTTTCGTGGTGAACGAAAACCGCTTGTAACGTTTCCTTTATTTTCAGCTCGAATGATTAATTTATTTTTACGCGTGTTCAACCAGTAATCGTAGTGAATTCTTTGTTTTAGATTTAGTTACCTAGTAATATCAAAGGGAGCAAGACTTTAATTTCTTAATTAATACCTGGCTATGCCCTGATATAAATTACAGACTCCATGTTACACATGCAGTATAAAAAAAGGGCTATCCCAGAAGTGCCACTTCTGCTTGTAACATTTAACTTAACTGAAGAATACATAAAGAAAAACCAGAGTGGGTAAACTTTGCAGTAGCTTACATTTTACAAAATATAAGTCAAGACGATGATAAAATAGCCGATTGTATGGTAAAACTCGATCAGCTAAAAGGCTGATCAACAAGGGTCTAGGGTTAGAACTCGCAAACCATTTACAAGCACAGAAAAAAACTCGCAACCACTATCTTGCATTTAAGGTTTCTCGCACCAACCAATTTCTCGAATTTTCTTATACTCGCACCAACCAATACCTCGCATTTGGGTTTACTCGCAATAACCAATTTCTCGCATTTGGGTTTACTCGCACCACCCAATTTCTTGCATTTTAGTTTACTCGCACTGACCAATTTGTCGCATTTTGGCTTACTCGCACAAACCACTCTCTCGCATTTGGTATTATTCGCACCAAATAATTTCTCGCATATGGATTTATTCGCACCAACATATTTCTCGCAGTTGGTTGTTTTTTCCCAAGCAAATTTCTGGCATTTGGTCGTTTTTTAAGAACATTTTCTTCTTGTTTATGCTTTTTGCATTTCACTAATTTTTCCTACTTAGGTGTTTTCACTTACCTTCTACAGATTTAGGTATTAACAATCTTAGGGTTTTACTATGTGTAATTTAATATTTAGAGGATTAAGAAAAATCTTAGATGGACACTAACGGTCACATTTTACCTTTAGAAACAGTTACGATTTGAAAATTTTTAAAGCAAAATATGAATGTGACATTTTTTTTCGGCAAACGTAACCTTTTACAAAGAGGAAATTAAAGTAAACAATGTAGACTGAATGCCAACATTTACCATTAGCGACGTTTACGATATTGAAACTTTGTATTAAGCATATCCATTTGGCACTTGATTTAGGGTCTAGTTTTAAACAATAAGCCGTATCTATTGTCAGAATTGTCAATATCTAAATGAGGTTTGAAAGAACGGTATTTTTGGGTCTTCTTGTAAAATATTTTTAATTGCTCCATTCTGAATGAATACCAAATAGCATAAAGCAGACAGACAAATAGTTTAATTAATCGCAAGTTCTCTCTATTATGTTTGCAGGTAAATTTTTATTTTAAAAATTTTTGTCAGAGCAAATTGTACTTGCAAGTAATCGCATTTGCGAGGAAATGGTACTTGAGAGCAGGGATGAGCATGGGGAGACGAATTATTCTCCAACATAAAAAAACAAAATTGGTGAAAGCTGATTGGTGGAATCTTTTCTTATCAGTAATTTTCGAACTGAACCATTTTCTCGCATGTGTTTACTCTCAACTTGAGAGTAAACACATGCGAGAAAATGGTACTTGCGAGTAAAACCATTTGGGAGAAATTGGTACTAGCGAGTTAACACATATGCAAGAATGTGGTACTTGGTATAAACGTGTTTGCGAGAAAAAGTTTGCGAGTTTTTGGTATATGCGAGAGATCGGTTGCGAGTCCTAACCCAGCTCCCGGTCAACAATTCCTTTTTCCTTAATCCTAATCCCCGACCTTTTTTGTGATTCCACTGATCAAAGTATGCCCTTCCCGTACACACTAATACCAAACCTTTTTAGTTGCAAACTCTGTCTCTAAAAATTTCTGCTATCGAAAATCTTGTATCAACTTTGCCACAAACTTTGACTTGCAAGTAGTTAGCATATGTAAATGCCTATCAAATCATCATAATATAGTTACCAACAGTATATTATGTACGTTTTCATCAATTTGCGTACTAAATTACCATATACCCAAGGATAGTAAAATAATGTATTGTGTAAAGGTTAGGCGGATTCCGTATTTTTGTTTACGTATATATACCATTGAGTTGACGACGTATGTTTTAGTCATTCGCTTTGCCCCACCATACATTTTAGATCTAATTATTGGATAATTATTAATTAAACGTTAAGTTTAGATACACTTTTTCCACAATTAGTGTAACTAAGCGCCGTTGGGTTTCTAATGAAATAAATGTCACACTTTCCAAAAAAATGGGGTTTCTGATATATCCTTAATTCAATGAAAATTTTGTAAATGTAAACCCCATGTAATTTTACCTTGCTACTGACGTCGTCATCAAACCCTGTCTACAAATGAAAAAGAGTAAATCGAGTAAAGGCAATTTGCCATGGGTTGCATATACCTTTAGAAAAGGTTTTCATGTTACAAATGCAGGGTTCAACTGACATAGCTTGCACGTTTCCATGTGTTGAACCTGAAAATAGGCGTTTGTAGGTGTTAAATATTTTGAAAATACTGTACTCATACGCAATTATAACCAACTTGCAAGTCAAGTCTTGCGAAAAGATTGAAACAAGATTTTCAAGATTGAAACAAGGTTTGGCATTAGTATTATTATTATTATTATTATTCCTTTATTCATGACAAAATCCTTCATTAAATAAAAGGTAATTATCTTTGCCACTACATAAAATTTAGTCAAATATTGAGATAGCATATTTACATATACAAAAATTAAGAATCATAATTCATTAAAATACCAAGTCTTCAGTCCACACCCCTCGTCAATAGAGGAGCCGACTCAGAAGACATCCTTACATTAATTGCTTCATAATTTATGCGTCATAATTTTATACATTGTTAGATCGTTATTTTAATATTAATTGCTTAGTCGGTACAGTACGTTATCAAAAATTTCCGTAAAATCTATTTCACAAATTTCATAGTTCACCATTTGATCATTGAGAAGATATTCTTTTAGTGACTTGACAAATTTATTTTTGACGTCTATTCGTCGGATGTTCTCAGGCAGGGACAACCATAGTCTCGTTGCATTCATTTTAAAGGTTTTATCATTGTTATCAGTGATAGCGTGAAGGCGATTTCTGGTTAGTCGAGTATTAACCTGTTCAGGTTCTAGATAACCGTTGAAGTACTCAGGTGAATATTTATACATGATCTGGTGTGCCACCTTCAGAACTTCTAACTTGTATAGGCTATAAACATTAAGCCATTTCAATGTTTCCGTCATTTCAGTGGAGATACAGTCATATTTATGTTTTCGTAGACAGAATCTAGCACAACGTTTTATTGTTGAGTTAACAGATTTTAGGTTTTGCTTGGTAGTTACACCCCAGACAGGAATCATATAGCGAATATGTGAAAGGATAAGAGCCGAGCAGATAACTTTACACGTGTCATTGTCCAGTAAAGGGCGGATCAATTTAACAGTATTGAGTGCATAGTTTGTCTTTTTTGAAATGTCGTTTATTTGAGCCGTCCAGTCAAGTGTGTCTGTAATAGTTAGACCAAGGCATTTAACCGACTTGACACTTTCAAGCACTGTATCACCAAACTTAACTTTGAAGTCGCCTATAGCTTTCTTAATATTGGGCTTTGCAAGTACTAATAATTTAGTTTTATTAATATTTAATGCCATCCTGTTGCATTTCATCCAGTTACATATTGCTCCCAAGTCTTCTACGATGTTTTGCTGCAGTTTTGCCAAGTCGTCCGGAATACCAATAATGATTAAGTTGCTGTCATCAGCAAACAAGAAAATTTTTCCATTTTTGACGTAATAAGGGATGTCGTTAATCATTAATAGGAAGAGTAGACAACTTAGGCTGCTTCCTTGAGGGGTTCCGTATTTAGTCTGGTTTGTGTTTGATTTTATCCCCTTGGAATACACGAACTGATTTCTTTGTAAAAATGCATTAAACCACTTGGAGTCAGCATTATACCATTTCATTTTCGTCATCAGAATGTCTCGGTTGATCATGTCAAACGCTTTTGTCAGATCCAGTACAACTAGAACACATACAAAGTTATGTGCTATGTTTGCTAAGATATAGTCCGTTATTGCTATTTGAGCATGGGTTGTGGAGTGCCCTCTAAGGAAACCAAACTGTGTCACAGTAATCAAGTTATTTTGAGCCACAAAATCAAAAAGTTGGTTATACACAATTTTTTCTATGAGTTTTGAAAGAACTGGTGCAACAGAAATTGGTCTGTATTCATTTAAACTCGTTGGATTATTGATTTTGGGTATTGGAACTATTTTAGATGTTGTCATGGCTAGTGGTAATTTTCCACTACTAATACTATTGTTAAATAAATTAACAATTGCGTCAGACACATTTGGGGCACTTATCACCAGACTCATCATTTTATTGGAAATACCCAGTGGGTCAGGAGATGTCTTCGTTTTATTCTTTAGAGACTTCCAGGCTTTATGTACCTCCAATGAGGTTATAGTTTTTAATTCGAAATGTGAACTAGAGCGAACCAAGTTGCTAGGCGGAGAAGGCACACATGAGTCATCAAATGTTTGCAAACTATCCGTTATATTAATAAAATAATTGTTAATTTCATCTGGAGTAAAGTTGCAGTCGACAGGAGCACAATCTTTGTTGAAAAAGCCCAGGTGCCTTATGCCATTCCAAAGTCCATGCTGGCCCACTTGCTTCTTTAGATACGCCTTTGTATCTGCGGTTATTGCAGCTTCAACTGCCTTTATTAAGCGTTTGTACATAACTCGATTAGACTCCGTAGGGTTTCTTTTGTATATTCTATAGGCATCGTTGCGCTTGAATTTTAACTTTCTAGTTTCCTCACTGAGACAACAATGTATTTTATCAATTTTTACAGTTTTTGATAGTTCGGGCGCAAATTTGTTAAACGTGTGATTTATGAAATCCACAATCATTTCAACATCATTTTCAATACAAAAGGTTTGGTGAATTTCAGTACCAACAACATAGTTTGCAAAATCTTCATAATCAATTTTGTAATATTTTCGAAACAAAATGGTCCTCTGATTGTTGTTGGGCTTTGCTCGAGCAATATAACTTTCAGTAATAAGATGGTCAGATAAATGTGGCTGGAAGACATTTATTCTATCAATATTTGCTGGTGTGTTAGTAATGATAAGGTCCAGCATTGCTTCTTTTCTTGTGTTAACTTGCACGAGTTGTTTTACAGTATGCTTGCGGAGGATATTATCAAGCTTGTGATATTGAGTTTTGTTAATATTAAAATCGCCGTACATGTAAAATTCTTTTTTCGTCAATTTCAGTTCTTTTAAAATTAAATCAATTGCAGATAAATCACAGTATAATTCATGCGCACTGTACTTTGGTACTCTATATACAACAGCGATGTAGAAAGATTTGTTGTTTTTGAGCTGCACTTGAATTACTAGAAATTCTAGGAGGGATGTGTCCAGAATTTGTTTTGTACATTTGAGTTCAACTAATTTCACATTGTATGATTTTCTAAAGAATATAGCTACTCCACCGCCTCCTTCCGAATTTCCTTCGTTTCTATCTTTTCTGTAAAGGTCATATCCTTGTAGTTGTGGAGGTGTTTTGTTAGAGTTTAGCCATGTTTCCGTTAAGCACAGAATATCAATTTTGTGTTCGACCATCGTATCATATAGTTTCAAAAATTTCATAAAAACAGATTGAATGTTAATGTGGGCACATTTTACAGTAAAGTGGTTGTCATTATGTTTTGGAGAAAGTCATGATTCCATTGGAGCTGGGCTTTGACCTGTGCATTGTTTCTTGTTTGGTGGTTCATCAGTTGAAGTTTCTGTTGTGTTCTTCCTAGCCCCTCTGGTACGTCTGCCTACAGGTGGATTGGCTAGTAGGGTTTTCATATGTTCTAATTCTTTTTTTGTTTTATCCTTACAGACTGAAATGCCTTTGAAGCTTTCATTTCCTTTGAGTTTTTTGCAGTTGAATAGTGTAGATCTTACTTCATTTGCAGAGTTAAGAGCTACTCTTATAGGCCTTGTCTTCCCCTCCTTCTTCTCACCAATTCGTTGGTCTCTTATAAATAAGTTGTTTTTAGGGAAGATGATTTTCATAAGTTGAGTTAAAGTACCAACAGCATTGGAGTCTTCTGGTATTCCGTGAACAACTATATTAGTGACTCTTCTTAATCTATCGCTTTGTTCCATGAGATCTTCTTGCATTTTCTGTACGCTGGTAAGGTCTATTCGTAGATTACTTATGTTTTCATCATGCTTTTTGTCAACAGCTTCCAGTTTTGTGTAGTTATTTTCTATGCTGGTTAGTCTCTCGTTCATTTTGGCTTGTTCTGCATGTATCTTGGCTTGCTCTATATGTAGTTTACTGAACTCTTGCTGAAGTACCTTGAGCATATCGATATTAGATACATCCGTGTTGGCTGACTGTGTCCCATTCCCTTCTGTGGCCATAATTTGGCTTTTTGCTGTATCTGTTAGTATGTATGTGATAAATTATCTAATCTGAATAAAGAGATTTGAATGAGAATATGCTAATTACTTCAGAACACAACTTATATCCGATAACTGGTGCTAGACTTCGTTACTAGATAACTTATTATTATGTCCGAGATCAGTTCAAAACTCCAACCAAGCCCCATGAGCATTCCTAGTTTGGCAAAAATCTTAAAGCTAAATTATAAAAAACAAAACATTGATTCGAGTTTTTCATATTGTAAAGAATAATACACAATGTAAGTTATAACATACTTACTTAGATCGGTTGCGACAGTTGTAACCATGCTTTGACCCTAAAGATATGAATTCCGTTTGCTTTTGCTGTGCTCAAATGGTTTTTATTGTTAAAACGGAGAAAACGCATGAAACCAGGAATATCAGGCAAGCTAATGGCAGTACAAGATACAGATAAAGATCCAACGCAAGGCATAATGACGTGAAGTCTTTCAGCACCGCGAATTTGATTAAATTTCCAGCTCTATTAAAACATTAAAAAACCTTAAGCTTGTATTTCCGCCCGATACCAACTTTGCTGATTTTACAATATTTCTTGCCAACCCCATGATTTCAAAGATAATGCCAATAACCATACAAAGTAAACCAGAACAGATCATTGCAAAACCACTGTATTGCCAACACCGCTTATTATCATCTCTTGGATCGTGTGGGGTTCCAGATCTAGTTTTTGAACAATCCGTCATACTAAATAATCTACTTTCATTCTACTGTGAGCAATATACTGAAACACGATATGTCTTACGAAAACACCTTACAAAAATAAAAATTTATAACGGTAAGCCATGAAAATAAACTCCAATAAAAGTACATGGTGACATAGGCTGCAAACATCAAAATGAAGCATGGTTAACAAATACATTAACAATTTGTTTATGCAACAAAATAAACATTAAATTTATATTTTACTGATAGCCTTGCAGGCGCCAGAATTATAGTCCTCTAAATCTGGTAACAACGTTTGTTGAAGTGCACCCATTAACTTAACTAAGCAGAGTCCAGCAAAGAACTTTCCCAAAATATGTTGTACCCGCCATGTCAAGGACGCTGTGACCGGTATGAACACAAACAAGATCAAATTACAGCCAATGGTTTATTGACGTAATCAAAGCAAAGATTATTTCTGCCCAATTAACAATATCAACATTCCACCACGGTTCTAGCAGACCAGCGAACACTACTCCAGCCTCTGGTGGTCTATTTTCAAAAGTGTCAATACAATAGCTCCGAGCTGGAATTGTGCGAATGCAATCCTCCCCTTTTTTAAATGGACATGGGATTTTACTCTCTATCTGTTTATCGTTTTCAATTATTAGTTTGAGCCTGTTAGTAATCCCTGAGAAGAGATACACAAATCTAGAAGTAATATAATAGTTAAATATTTTTTTAGAAATTTGTGGTTTCGAATTTTGTTGAGGGTATGTAAACATTTTTAATGGTTATCCTCACTTAGCATCCAAGCCATCTGCGTTAGAAGCATTTAAATTCGGTAAAGTTATGAATAATCCCGCAGGACATCCTGTTTTTAGAAAATCTCCAGCAGGAAATAGCTGGGCACTGTATTGTACATCTTTTTTGGGCTGTTTAGAAGAAACTTTACAACACCCTGTAAAACAATAGAATGCAGAGTTCCTTCAAAGGATTCAATTTCAGAACAATCGTATTCAGAACTAGTTTCGTTGAAAGAAAGTATTTCAGAGAGTTTACAACATTTCGGTATTCGAACAACAACAGAATCTGGATCAGCTGTGTTAATAAAAAAATCCAATATGTTATCTTTCTCAGCAAAACACGAATAAAATAGCAACTGCAAATGCAGATAGAAAATAATGATGCTATCCGACTTGTTCTGTGCACCCATCATTTATTTGTTACAAAACTAAATATGAAGTCGTAAGCACGTTGAATTGCAAACATAAAATAAATTTGTGAATAAATATATGTAAGCCCGGAATCTAGCTACGGCAATACTTCTAGCTGTAATTTATTTATTTTCTAACCACAATTTATAGAAAAACAAATGAATGGCTGTAGATTTATTTTGTTATCAGTTGAGAGGAACTTCCCCAGGAAACTAAAATAACCAAAAGACAAGGAAAATTGTTTTACTGTATTGTTGGTTGTCTTTCATGTACTTATATATTCAATGTCAAACTCAGACCAATGTTGGCTGACAATGAAACATATTTAATGAAGCCGTAAATATATATTTAGAAAGTCAATGATATTTTTAATATTTAGTTGCATAAGTACATTCATATACAAATTTGTATAAAGCCAGCAACTGCGATGCGGTCACACCACCAAGAATAAAATTAATCTTTCTAAATATACAAAAACCCAACAGCTTAACTCAATCAGTTCTGCAAGAAATCTTGAATTTATATATAATCGGAATTAAACAGTTATCTCCAGACCAAGTCGTTGTATAGATTCAAGTATGGAAGCTTTGGAAAATTACAACCTTCTCTGCTCCAAACCCTAAAATTACTACTATTATTTCTCTATCTCAGGCCACAAATGACATAAGGGTCTCTTAATGTTACCAAATGTTTGCAGGGAATCGACGATATCGGTTATCTTTGTAATAGTAGAGCTAGGAATGTTTTTGTGGTGTATCGAAGAGTTATATTTCGGGTTTTGGGTTGTAGGACTCGCAATTTAAGTCGATACAAGGACTTGGTCAGTGTGAAGCCGTAATAATGTGGATAATGTCATAAAGCAATACGTATTTGCACTATTATTTAGTCAACAAACGAAACAAAAATTAAAATTGGATTTTAAATGTCAGTTGGGTAAGCCAATTTATAGCTTAAGAAATGGAAATTATGAAATTGCAAAACAAATATTATTGAAACAATAGCTGGTCAATGTATTATAATGCAGCTATTTTATCCAATCAAATTTTTCATTATTTTTCCAGTATTGTAACAGTATACTAGATTAAAAATAATACGCAAGTAATAGTCGTCGGGGTCATCCTATGTCAAAATGGGTCACCCTTAAACGTACATTTCATGTTTAATTTGGTATAGTAATTTATGGGCAGCTTTACCTGTAATGTCTGGTGGTTTCGATAGAACTTCTGGTTATAATGGGTTCTATCAATATAATCTGCATACACGGACTTGCTGAAGTGATCTTCCGGAAATCAAAACAAACGTTGAAGGGTGTCAAAGCAAACATTTGGATTAAGTAACTTTATTGGGAAAGATACCTCATTAAATTTTCAAGAATTTGCCTTGTATCACTTGCTAGATTTATTTATTTTGTAAGACCAGGCGGTCAACATACAATGCGTATGCATTGTAGCAAGGAGCATAGTTAGGAGCTTTGCTCCAATTTTCATTAGTTTGCATTTAATGCAAAGTACCCACTAGGGGTATAAGTCAAATGTCATACAGG
>JAHZNG010002562.1:0-16616 GCA_027744375.1 Orchesellides sinensis
GCTGCTGTGCTATAGTAGTAGTCTTTCATGATCTCACGAGAAACTGGAAAGTATGTGAAAGCTTCTTTGCTTTTCCAACTAGTTATATAATGTATGTTTTCTGAAATGTATCCTCTTTTACAATAAAAAAGCAAGCGAGAATTGGGCCAACCCTGTTCATACTAACTTTAAGCTAAGGAGCTCTACTACTGTCGCTACAACTTTTAGTAGACCCTGAAATAAAACCTAATTAGTGGTGGTCGTAATTTTCCCAGTTTACATCTATTCTCTTTTCATCCTTATATCAGCTACTTTTCCTTGTTTCGTATAAACTAAACAACATTGCATTACGGTCATCATATATATATAGTCCCGCAATAACAAAAACTTGAACATTGGGCACTTTCCCTGCCATCATTAATCCGGTAGTTTGAAGAACAAATAATATGTACATAGAGTAATATTTATGAATGTACACAAGCCAAACAAATAAACCACACCGAGTATGATGCTAGAAACCTTTTTCAGTATTTCCAATTCCGTTTTACAAAATTGCATATGTATTCGTAGCCTTGCGCCTAGAAATAGTTCTGAAATACATTTTTACTTTAAGACACTACTTGTACATCTTCCCTTATGTATGTATAATGATTATTATCGTTTGTACCCTAATATTCATATAACTATTATGAATGCCTCGCTCAACATAATAATAATTAATGGGGTTTAGTAAAACAAGTAAATCATATGTTCGCCCATGCCTACTTTATTAGAGCTACTATGGTCTAGGTACATAAACAGAACATTTTGTTAACTTTCCGGCACATATTGTTTCGTTCAGAAAAGGTATGATATCTGAATATTTTTCGGTTGTGTGTTGCTTGGCGATATATATTCATTATCGTTGTTAAGCATAACACCTTCTGAATAAGATAACAGGGGTTACCGAAGAAAATTAGATTTATGTGGTAATAAGCACACATTTCAGTAGGTGAAACTTTTGTATGATTTTGGAATATTTGCGTGTTCCACACTATTTCCTTCTATTTATATTCACCCCACTCATCTCACAGTGTTTAAAATAGATATAGAGACTGTACAACAATTATTCTTTGCAATGTCGTACAAAATAGTAATAGTACACATCTCTCAAAAGCCCTTGTCTACGCATCTTATTTCAACCCATATTGTGCTGTTTATTCAAGGTATTCCTAATTCTTAGTTAATTACTCGTACTTTATTTAGTAGGTCAAACTTCAACAAAAAGTAACAAGCTGAAGCTTGCGTGGAATTCTGAGCTAAATTTCTGTTGATGGGAAGTCCGAATTTACGTTGAAATTATTCAAAATTATATTTGGTCAAGATACTCTGGAATATTTATCGTATGAATAGAAAAGTAACAAAAATCCTAAACTAGCTGAATGAATAGTCTCATATGTACCAATGTGACTCAAACCTATCACAATCAATGGACAGTAGATCATCTCATAATTAGCATGGCTGTCATATCATGTCTGTATATGTGAATTTAATAAGCCTTTCCATAAAAATACTACTTTCTTCGCCTTTTATTAATATGTGCTACTTAGAAATAATGTATGGACACCTCGCGCGTCATTGCGTCGCGTCGTATTTTAGGTGACACCAGGTGCTATGTGTTAAATTGTCACTTGTAACTAAAGTTAAACATATATGGCGACAACTCTGACTGATTTGGGAAGTTGAAAATCATCCCGAAATTTAGTTATAATAACATCGCAATATATATGGTAACTTGAACACAAGGAACGTGAACATGGATAAGGGAGAAAGCTTGCATGAAGAAAAATAACTACCTGCACTCAACTTGCTGTCACTGACACAGAAATTGTTTGGAGTTTCACCAGAGTTCAAAACATACATTATATAACTAGTTGGAAAAGCAAAGAAGCTTTCACATACTTTCCAGTTTCTCGTGAGATCATGAAAGACTACTACTATAGCACAGCAGCTGCCCTTCCAAGCCCATCATGCGAGGAGACAATTAGGAAAACTCTGTTGAAATAAGTTTTCGACACGTTCTTCTTCAACGTTGGGAGCTAAAGTTCAGTCATGAATTTGTTCCAGCAACATTTCACTTCTTTTATACATGCATACATTTATACAAAAAAGTCTGCGTAGGAGTTAAACACAAAATATGATACACATGCATTCCATTATACATTTACATAATCATAATAACTGTGTAAAAATTCTATTTGATTCTCCGAATGGTCAGTTTCGCATTGCATGTATTTAATACTTTCCGAAATGTATCTTTTCATCATTATTTAAAAAGCTAGAATTCGTCTCAATTCAACCATCAAAATAACTTCTGTTGGCAAACTTAAGAGGGTATCCCCACTTCAGAGTACAAGTCTTAAATATAGCGTTATTAAGATTGTCATCGGGAGCCATGCTTTAGAAGCTTACGTCGTTTAGTCGATTAGCTATACTTATTGTTTCTTGTAAATTTCCAACGTGTCTTTTAGATGAAAAGAAGTGACATTTATTCGTGTTTCGTACTTGGGCTGATGGTGAGTTGGGACAAGGAGATAGGTACATGCATGTGTACGTACAAACAAGGATGTAGGGGATCAAGGGGACAGTGTCAGTAAGAGGGACGAATAATGAGATAACTTTAGACTTTCCCTGTTCGTCTATTTTCTTCTCTTTTACTTTAGCAAAAGAGTCTTCGCATGCCTTGTTACTTGGTCGCTGACAAGACGGAAAGAACAACGAGGACAACAACTAATGCCTTGAATATTTTCTCGGATATGGAGTCTTCTAACAGTCTGGCAACTTATGTATATAATATCCTCTTCATATACATGCCTACAAAAATGTGTGCGTAGGTAGTCGCACAAGTCATACTTCTTCTAAGAACGTCAAGCCCTCAATTTATAGTTGCAAAAGTAATAAAAACTTTTAATAGGGGTTTTATTTACTACCCTTGCTATACGACTTTTTCTACACTCTTGAAACACGGCCGTGTTTGTAGTGGCTAAGCATGACAACATGGGTTGTTGGGGTTTAATTCCGGCTCTCGCTCATTTAACGGCTCTGTGGCACAGTAAGACGCAATGAGCAGCAGTTAGAATAAACCCGTAGTGATGTAAAACAAGTTGCGTATAGCATGAAAGGTAGTTTGAGATGAACATTTAAACTATCATGTAATCAGATAATTTTTTGAAAAGGCTGAATTATTGTTAGTTTGCGTAATGCCTAGTAATTTACAATTTAAACGTTTCGAACACATAATCATTTTGATGGAACCCAATGAAAATACAGCAACGAATGAATATTTACCTTAAGTATTTGACAATCATAGATAGAAACTGGAGACTAATTTTAACAGTTGTTTGAATGGTGTTTTCAAATTCATCCGATACCCCCGAGATTAGCTAATAAACCCAACTTGTTAACCTCGTTAGCAATATTTCGTAATGTATACGGACGGACAGTCCGACAAAAGTCCTACGTATTTCTAATACTTGTCGTGTGCACAGCTCATAGGAAAGTTAGGTGATGCTGGCTGGTAGTGATTTTTGATATGCTTTTGCTGCTTAGAAGCTCATTGACGCAAGATGGATAAGAGACGTTTCATCATCCACTCGTCGTCTATATTTTTGTGTCTGCAATTTATTACTCAATCCATAATTTTTGCCCGGATTTCCTCCATAATTGCCAGTATAAAGTGGGAAAGAAAATAGGAAGATGCTGATTATCTTCGTTTCATGGTCTTTTGGACATTGGCCCGTGTGCGACTGCTGCAAATAAAGTTAGTCGATGAAACCCCTTAAATACATAGAATGTGGAACAAACTAACGCACTGATCCCAACTTCCGTAGATGGAAGACCAACTTTAATTGTCCAAAGACTTTGGTATTGCATGACTGTTTTCTGAAAGCGATCTTGCAACCTCTGCTTTTTTCCCAAAAAACAACATCAGACTTAAAGCAACCCTCCTAATTTTCATCCAGAACACGATAACTTGTGTCTGGAAAAAGGTATGTTAATGTCGTATAGACAAAATTAGGTTTGCGAGAGTTTTTATAAGACACGTTTTTCCGATACACACAAGTAAAAAAGGGACATTGCATCACATCCATTATTGACAGGAATGCTATTAAATTTTCGAGAACGTTTCATTTCTTTACATGGAGTTTACAACTAAAACTGTTGTACCATGTTGTAAAAGAGTTGGTGACGCGACAGCTCTGACAGATAAATTGATTGACGGAGTTTTAATACTGTGTAGCTAACATTGCAGTGAGATTTTTGTTCCGAAAACACAGACATCCATACATACATTTTGTTTATACTTATACACGTTTCCCTATAAACCGGGGAGAAAGGGGTATATGTTTAGAAGATACAAATAAAATGCTTTCACAGGAATCCTCTTCTCATCTCCTTTCTTCATGGAAACTCTTTGTGACACGCAAAGATTGCAGTGTGGCATTACAAGTATTTGTAGAGTTATTTACGATTTATTCCAAATCGGAACTAAACTTGTTCGAACTCTTCTTTATTTCGTTCTTCTAAAAAAAGAACTTGCCATCGCTATACTATATATGAACTTACTTGAATGGCTTCAACTAAGATAATTCAGGTTATCCATATGAGGACCAAAAAGAGTAGAGTGAAGGAAATCATTGTAGTGGCTCAGCTCTCTGCTCACGACGAGACGAGAGTTTACGTGTGTATGCATAAGGCGAAATCAGGAAGGGGTGAGAACCTCCAAGAAAAACTTTGTTGTTCCTTGCTACTTCAATACTAACAAAATGATGAGACGGGAATATCGTTTACTTCTTCGTTTTCGTAAACTTTGTCGAGCTACAGAGACTCCTCTGTACTAATATTTTTTTCTTATTCTTCTTCGCCTTCTTGTTCTACTTCACTTGTAAAGCAATACTTCTGTTCACTCCTACGATCTGGACTACAGTAATGTCATAACGTTAAGTAGGTCTGATTTTTTCGGTTTTTTATCTTGAAGTCTGGTTTCCTATTTAACTTACGTTGACGTACATCCAGCATTCCGTATATACTCGGGCTTATAAAGAATTGTGGGTAAAAGTTATGTTGGACGGATGGATGGATAGGTGCAAAGAAGCAGAACACTGGAAATAACAGTTGTACACTGTACAAAGCTGCCTGACTTTACTTTCTCCTAGTTTTCTCCTTTTCCCGTAGTCAGTTCCCTGGCCCATGACAAATTTAAGTTTAAGTAAACGTTTACTTTGCCCTTCTTTACTTCTGCTTTTTCTCCCTTAGTTATTTTTCTTCAGTCAGAGCTAGACCGTCTTGTGAATCCAATCCTTCTCTCAAGTCTTATCACTTGTAATAAAGCTGGTTGATGTATTGGGGAGTGGGAAGTACGTTGCTTTCTTTTTGCTATTTTTTATTGTAATTTGGAGAAGACCTGTCACTGTACACTTTCATAATGACGATCTTGACAAAATGGCACCATACTGTTTACCTTTACGCATTAAATGCAAACCCAATGAATTATTGCTCAATCAGGATAGTAACAGACAGGCAATTATTACTAAATTGCATACATACTAACAACTAATGAAAGGTTAATAAATAAATAAGCTCGACTAAATAAACTTTTAGTAAATGATGACGGTGTACAATTGACAATTTTTTCGTTGTTTTCTAATCTTTATATTTATTTATTTTTTGCAAGACATCCTATTTCATTTAACAAAATAAATTTATAAGTGCAGATTATTTTTTTGCTTTTTAAAAAAGATATTGGAATTGAGAATGAAAGTATTTAAATTGGCCTACTAGTAAACATTTACATGATAAGTAGACTTAAGGCCACAAGTAGGTGCATTAACTAACTACATATAATATGTTTCTGTTGTAATTATGAAGAGAAATCTGAGTAACTACTGACTTTTATGTTGCAGCACCTACCGTGGAAATCGTAGATGATGGGGAGAAACCATTGAAGGATAAAATTTTCAAAACAGGGTCAACACTGGAATTACGTTGCATCGTGAACCAAGTAGACCCTGGAATGGGAAGTAATCAACATGTGAGCTGGTACCACGGAGAGCGACTCCTGAACAACGATACCTTCCGCGGTGGTATCAGGTACAAAACAAAACTGCAATAACTCATATCATTAGCGATATAGCGATACGTAAACCTTTAAAATACAAGCCTATGTAATTGCTTGACTCTAAGAAGAAAGCGCTTTTAGTATTTAGAGCTTTGATTTAGCTTTCTTGTTGCGTTGTTTTGACTTCACGTTCTCAGCAAATGTAAGATTACTAAAGAAACGTGAGGTATCTTCCAACTTCCGACGGATTTGTGAACCACTGGGGTGAAACTAAATGTACTCCAGTACAGAGTAAAATGTTAAACTTAAATGATGCACCGGATGAAGGATAAACATATGGACAGAGATTCATGACAAAATTGTTTTAAGACAGTTAGATGCAGCTCGTAATTCAGTATTGCTATGACAGTTTTCGTTTCCTTGGACTTTGTAAACCTTCAGAAACACAAGATATATTTAAAATTAAAATATTACTATTTGTTTCCGGCCTACGTGTAAGAAAATATCATGAAAATACAGATTAAAAAGAGTCAAAACAGTTTTCATGCACAGCTGAAGACTTACACGGAGTTTTAAAAACTCTTAAAAGCTTGATTACCAAAGAGAAATGAGTTCATTCAGTAAAAAGGTATACTAAATAGTTGTATGACTTTCAACTGCAAACTTTTACATTACCTGATAAGATAAACTTTAGTAGAAACCGTTTGTTTGTAATATATGTATATTGCACCGACCAGCGTTTAGAATGTTGGCAGACAGGAAAGGTTTCTAAAACTTATATCATGGTCGCAGATTGAAATTTAAAAGCTGTCCCACAAAGGTTCAATAATCATTTGTGTCTAATGTATGTTATGTTATACTACGAGTTCGAATCCTATAGTATATTATAGTAATATGTTACAATATTTTATATTATTCTCTGTCGCTACGACAGATTAAAATGGGATTGATTAAAATTAATGTGTTTCGGGATGAGACGAAAACGCTACTTTGTAATCTGATTTGTACATTTACAAAAACAAGTAGTATGGTATGTGCCAATTAATATAACTTCCTCCTGTTAAGTTTCTGAGCGTTTGTTTCAAACTTAACGATAGAATTTTAAGAACCTGGTAAAGACATGCAGTCCAAAAACCCTAAAAGCCATCGCCAAAGCAGAG
Source organism: Orchesellides sinensis (assembly GCA_027744375.1). Taxonomy (NCBI): domain Eukaryota; kingdom Metazoa; phylum Arthropoda; class Collembola; order Entomobryomorpha; family Orchesellidae; genus Orchesellides; species Orchesellides sinensis. The sequence continues at coordinate 7,237 of JAHZNG010002562.1, forward strand.
TAGACAGACAGCATACCAATTTTAATATTAAGGGTTAATTTTGGGTTGCTTACGCTGATTAGTAAAACGCTGCAAGCATAGATATCAATTTTTGAATACTGTTGTTTTTATTTCCGTTTAGTGTGAAGAGCTGGGTGCGTAAGGATTTTGGACGGTCTAAGCTGAGTAAGCTGTATGTGGCAAACGTAAACAGGAACGACTCTGGGTGGTACACTTGTTCCATGGGCCGCTACGGCAATGCAACGGTGTTCGTCTCCATTTTAAATGGTAATTTATATCATAATCCCATTTGACAACAATATATTGCCTATACTATAATAACACTAATAATGTTTGCATAATTATTATGGATTTTAAGCTAAAAAATAAGGAATTTAAGTACACGATAAAAATTATCCAAAATCCATAATACGGGAGTGTTTGTAAATTGCAGGGGATAAAGTCCAAATTGCAATTATTTAGTAGATAAACAATCGAGATTGAGATCATTTTGACATGTGAAATGAGAGATTTTGCTTTTGTAAATTTTCAGGGGAGACGCCAGCAGCAATGCAACATGGTAACAACGTTCATGCAGTTCTCCCTAACAGAATTCCAACCGTAGCATTTGCGACAGCCGTTTTTCTGTCAGCATGTGTTTTATAAGCAAATGGCTTTGGGTAACGTAAACAAATAAAGCGTTTTCTATGGATAGTTTTTTATAAAACGGAGCAAGTATCAGGTGCATTATCAACTTTATACGAGGACTGTGGAACCACCTTCTGGAAAATAAAGAAACCTCGTGGTGATGCTGAAGGACTTTCTATCTGATGCAAATATAACGTCTTACACTGAGATGCTTTGTTCTTTGTTGCTAGACTAATTCAGAATCACAGTCAGTTATACCGACGAAGCCCAGCATTATATTAGATTATAATTCTTTTAAGGTATTCAGCAATTTCTCTTCTCATATTCAGATAACATCGACACATTATCGTTGACTTTGTGTTTTTGAATTGTAATAAACCCGTTTGTTGTGCGAATGAGGAATCTTTTTAGTCAGTATGTGATCATGCTTAAATCTTCCCTTTTGAAGTAGACAATAAGACAATGTAACAGTATGATGCATGGCATCTATAAACAATAAATTTTGAGTATGTACTACGAAATTTAAATGTAATTTCTAAAGATCGTCATTAGGCATTGCATGTTTGTGTGATCTTAGTTGTTAGGCAGCAAAAGCCAAGTTATGTAGTTGCTTAACTGATATATACCTATGTATGTACTGTTTAGCTGTTTGCCCTTGTGTCAATCCGATCTTGGAACGTTACATGACCTACCTTTTTACCAGGGCAAGAAAAATCTTTGTGGTAACTCAGCCTAATTGTTTAAAATATATATAGCTGGGAACTTTGATGGGAAATTTTATATTAAATTCAAGTTTAATTATACATATTTGTCATCTACCAAACTAAGACGGTGTATAAGTATTGCCATTTAATATTGATTACTATGATATCACTGTAAAATCAATCTTAGTATGTCCATTATGAGTTTTCAACAAGTGAATAACTAACACATAATCTGCACTCTGTACCAGCTCTTCGGTTTCACTGCTTCCATTAGATAGGCCCTATTTGTTTCAGATAATATTACCAAGATTTGTTTTCCACGAAGCAGATGTTTGTTGAAAAACATTATCACGATAAAAAACATTAGCCTGCTTTCAAGGTTATTGGATATGTGAAGACATCAGCATGTTCAGTAAATTTCTCTCGTTGCTAGGTCGTCTTGTCTTATCAAACCAATTATTGTTACTAGTTGCTTCTTATAAAGCAAAATAACCCTGCCCTCTTCATTACGTAAGATGCTTAATCGACTAAATGTCTAACTCCCATTAAGAACGATGTTCTACCACGTTAAGTTATTTCGAATTAATCAGCCTTCATTACACAACAAGTCATAACGTGTAATGTACACTTTACGGCCCTTCAATTACTTGAACGATAAAAAACAAATAAATATACATAGTTGGTAGGGGTATTTTTACATATTGTTTTTCCGTGACATATCACACCTGTTTTGACCAAAAAAGTCATGACATGTCACAAAATACCCTAAGTTCGCATACTAGTTTCCTTTGAGGCTTGAAGGCCAATTACGTCTTTGCATCCGAGGCTGGCACCTGATACCAAATTGGTCCCTAAAAGTAAAATAAAAATATTTCTTATACATGATTGTTAGAATATCAAAGAATGCAACAAAATAAACCTGCCAGATCAAACGAACTAGTTGGAAACATACATATGATCAATATATACAGTGCTAAATATGAAATTTTTCACTAAAACTATATATGTAAACCATAAAAACTAACGCATAAATACAAGTTTCAGAATTATTGTATTAAATATCCCTTGATAAAATTAAATACACGAATAAACAAAATAAAACGGTCAATAAAAATAAACTGTAAATACGTTTAAATGTATGCATATATATGTGTATATATTATGTACGAGAAAATGATATGATAATATAAACAAACAGAAATTAAAATAAAAGTACTTACTGCTTACGTTAAATTTATAGTTCCAAATGTAGTTCCATAAATACAGGTGTAAGTTAAGAAATAAAAATTGTGGACAGTCAAAATTTTTAATGCTACTAATGCAAAATACCTGTTGCTAAAAGCACAAAAAGTATTGACATGCCAATAAAAAGTTTCGTTTATCGATTTTCTAAATGTGTATCAAATTAAAACATTACATGTATGTTTATAGAAACAAGAAGTTGTAAATAGAGTACCTAAATAAATCATAGACGATCGACATAATCGTAATTGACTAGATTAAGTGGACAGTGGACATGTATGCAAAAAAGTTCAAACAAAATAATATGTGTTTAGCATAGTTAATTTATTATTATGTGAATATAAAGAAAAAGTAATGTAAATTAACCCTTGCATATGTATATGTACACAAATATACTGAATGAAATAAATTTAAGAAATTCGGCTGTCTCTACCAATTATCTCTTGTCTGCCTGCATATATTTGTAACTTAAATGACATCTTCGTCATTTTTATTTTTTCGGTATAAATTTATGTTTATAACTAGCCATTCTTTTGCCTCTATCGTAGTAGCAGTGCAGTGGCAAGCCTGATATTGTGACTTCGGTCCCTTGGTGGTGAAGAGACAAAAGAATAGCCTTGATTCTCCTTATTTTTCCTATACGATCTCCGCAGTACAAATGTAGGAGCATCAGGTTGAGGCTTCAACTGTAAGCTTTCGCCCGGATACGTGCTTTGTGAATTTGTGACTAGTCCATTACTTCTTCGAAGGCTTCTGTAGACCTTGCTGTTAGGAGGATGAATGTATGATGAGATGTTAGCTGTTGTAAGCACCTTATCAGTGACCCCCTTATAAAGCTTAGGCCAACACCAGTCGATTGCCGTTGGAATTACGTAAATCCATCAAGCCGTTTAATCACCAGAATAAAAAAGGTATTTTTGGTACCTGATAAGCACCTTATCAGTGACCGCTAACCCCACATAAAGCTTAGACCAATACCAGTAAATTGCCGCTGGATTTATATAAATTCGTCGAGCCGTTTAGCCACAGCATTGAAAATGGTCTTATCGATACCTGATAAGTACCTGAAGGGCACCTGCTATTTAACTGACCTTTATGCACAGATAAGCTTAGGTCAATAGAAGTCGATTGCCGTTGGAATTACGTTTATAGCTGTAGCCGTTTAGGAATAAAACCGCGTACATCATTTTCTAATCACGGCGGCGCGGCGGGCGGTCAACGAAACGACATCGATCACAACCACGAAGAAGAATCCCAATATAGCTGCTCCATCCCCTTTCTATCTTTTGCTGTTTTGGTGAAGTCCCATAATGTTACGTAAGATTGGAATGTTTTTGGCTCCCTCTCCTGTTTTAATTACTGGCCAGAATTTTCAAATTTTGATCTTTCTGGAAAGCTTTCACATTGTAGATCGGTGTAGGCTGTTATTTTACTAAATTTTATCTTTTTATTATAAAAAATTCATTTTAAAAATTAAGTTTGGGAGATTTCGTAATGCATACTGACCGTACATGCTTATATAATGTACATTCATATGATTCATGCATATGGATATGTGTTTATGTTTAGTTTATGCATATTCTACACTTCCTAGACTTGGTAACCTATCGATATGCTGCGTGTGCGTTTTGCGAACGTACTATAATATTCAAATTTATCAGAAAAGGAATCGGGGAATTAGTAAAAGTAAGGGAAGGGAATATAGTAACGCAAGGGGGATCAGTACATAACGTAAATTATGTTCCTAACTATCTTAATTATTGCTATATTTATTTAGCTAAATTTATATTTTCATATTATGGGCACGGAGGTTTATCTATAATTATGTGAAAGTATTTAAACTGGGAGAATTGTCTGAATACAAGGTTTCAAATAAAAGATTTTTCATATATTAATTTTAAGTTTAAGGTGAGTTTAAGCAATTTTCATTTGCAGACTTTTTGGGATTTTATAGCAGGCAGGTGGGTTTTAAGCATGTAACATTATCTTTTTATATGGGTTGTTAGTTGCTGTACTGCATTATTCCAAATGGATTTGTTTCTTCAAAAATTGCTATCCAATGTAGAATGGAAGAGTAAAACAATCAAAATAACGGGTTGGGAAAACTTCTTACTAGTAGCTAAATAATTCAACGACAACAAAACAAGCCGTAAGCATTAATATTATGTATCGAAAGCACAAATTGTAGTTATAGTTAACTTGGCTATTACTTGAGAAGATATATTTTACCAATATTTTTATTTGAGCATTCTGTAAACTTCGCAAACAGGGACAATAGTTAACAAGTAAAGTAGTACCCTTGATTTAGTAACTGTTGATAACCACAACAAGTTCCATCGGTTTCTGTAACTTGACCGGCTTCTTTGTTATTTTTCCCCTCTTCATGTCCTTCCACAGTCCCAACACTTCCTTTTTGAGAGGAATCATTGTCTGACTGAGTACCAGCTTTGAATTGAATATTGAATATACGAAGCTGAATATACACCACATATATATGACATACGTATATACATATTTGGACATACAGTGAACTCTCTCTATAAGAGCACCACCATATAAGGGCAACCTCTGTATAGTGGTAGCTTCTCTCCCACCCTTTTTAAAATTTTGAATTTAACTTCTACATAAAGGCAACCTCTTTATAAGGGCATCTCTTTATTAGAGACAAAATAAAATTCCCCTTGGGGTGCCACTATAGAGGGAGTTCACTGTATGTGATGAGGAGCGACACATTTGATTGACCCCCACAGAAAATCACATCTGAACCTTCACAGGCTAAAGTAACCCGATCTGACTCATGATCCACGTATGATGTTTTATCAGAATTCATGATAAATTTTTTTAGCCTTTCTGTTCAGCTTTTCAGTGCAATTACAAATTATATGTAATATAGTGCATAATGTTAGGTTAGGTAAGGTACATCATATAATCGAATTCCATTAGCAACAAAACAGTACTTTTAGTAGCTGCAAAAAACGATTAACAAAATTATAAACAACACGATCTAAAGCCAGAAAAGACTGAATCGATATATTTCAAAACTGGATTTTCTCCTAGCTGTTTTAATTTCTAGCACTCACACACCTCCCAATGGCATTTACTTTAACAATGAACGAAAGGGTTTTCCAGCGTCAAATTGGAATGTACTATACATTTTTAAATGCAAAAGCTTTGGAAATCTGGTAAACAATTTCAGTCCAGTGGAATTGGTTATTCAAAACTATTTTATTAACTTGGTGCCCCACCTAGCAGCCACAAATAGAAACAGTAGACGTAGGGAGAAAGTTCAGATCAAGTTTACTAGCCAAGACTACAGATCACAGAAGTCTTCGTTTACAGCTTTGTTGACTAAAAGTGAAAGTGCTGCACGAAATTGTAACAAATACTACTCACACTGTGGTTGTTACAGTTGTATATAAACTGTGTTTAAAAATGATATGACAAAAATGGTATTGGAATCGCTAGGTAAAGTAAAAAAATATGGGTTATTAACAGATAACAGTAAGTAAGATTAGATGGGTGGGTTTAAGTCTCCTGACATTTGTTGATTATTGCAGTGTGTTCATGTTTCATGTACTTCTTTATGCATTTCATGACTCCTGACATGACAGTTTTCGTGATATACAGATGTATAACCGAAGGCAGAGGCAAAATAATTTGTATGCATTCCGTGAAAGAGTCACAATAATTACATTGGAAACTTTTATCCAAGTAATTAAGTAGATGAGTTTGGGCTAGGCTTGAAAACCTGGAATATTCTTTGCATGTTGGATAAACCATGAGAAAAGTTGAAAATAGTAGTAGTATTAGCGAATATTTTTCTGACTTTCACCGAAGATAATAATTGAAGGTCAAATTCAAGAGTGCAAAATAATATAATGCAGGATAGTTCTACAGTCAGTTCTGCAGAATCAACAAACCCATTTATCCGACCCGACGGATGCCAGTCTTGCATAGAATTTACGTAGGTATAAATGCAGTATCTATAAGAAGAGAAAATGGCTATGGATTTGAAATGCTATTTTTAAGTACGTTAATGAATTGTCCGAAATGATGAAACCTGTTATCTATATATATGCATTTCATTGCATTGTGTTCAATATCTACAAAAAATTATGCTACATTACAAAATTAGACACGCTTTGTGACATCTTGTTCACTTTTGTTTTATTTTACGTAACAATCTTTTAATATACGGCTTGTTGTGAAGCATAATAGTATTTAATCACTGAACCAACTTTACATCATTTGGAATAATTTGGCATATTTAATTTGGTGAGGCAGGCATCATGAATTAAATTCAAATGATGTTTTGCGCATTTCGAACATAGGCATTGGTGGTTGGTTCCCTGAGCTGTCAGGCATAACTGGGACGTATGTTGATGATGGTGATGATTTGTTGTGCACGTGGTGATGATGATGATCCAAAATTGCTTCATCTCGTGCGGAGTGACAGCAACGGATAGCAAGCTTGAGCTCCCCTTGTAATTCTGAGCACCAGGATGCCTAGAAAGAATGTAAAACAAATATAAGTATAATTTAACTAATCATTTGAAACTGCACGGAATAGAATTAAGAACGTTTTGAGACGAGTTACATGCATCGCATAGAACATTCTTGAACACACTATCGGAATAGTTCGTTTAGTTTGTCATATAAAAAACACAAGTTAAAACATTAGAATTTGATATCATGCAAAATGTAGTTCACTTTCACATTTAATTTATTACAAACTAATCTCACCAAATAAAAAAATATTTTGCATCATGCAAAATGTAGTTCACTTTCACATTTAATTTATTACAAACTAATCTCACCAAATACTTCCAGTGTTTTGTTCTTGTATCTACCTAAAGTAAAATTTAATGCAAGAGACCATAAAGGTCATGCCAAAACATGGTTTTTGTGTTTGATTGATGTATCTAAAGGATAAAGGGATGGCTTAGAACATCTCTTTGATTCCAGATTTTGTATATACATTGATTTATTATTAGATATCAGTTTTTTATTACGACTAAATGACTACTATAAAGTAATTCTGAATTGGTAATACGTGTAATCAAATTTGTATGTAATTTCTTTTGTTTACTTTGTTGCGATCATAAAACGCTGTATGCAGAACTCAACTATCACGACGTATCAAAAGATGTGGGGATACATGGAGAGTCGACCAAATGTGTTCGTACAAACTTATGAACAAGGTATTAGACGAGTTCTTCAAGGGAACTATGCCTTCCTCATTGAATCACCCATGCTTGACTATGTTGTTCAACGTGATTGCAATCTAACCCAAATTGGTGGCCTGTTGGACTCGAAGGGATATGGGATTGGAATGCCAAAGGGTATAGTTATCTCTTAATTTGCCTACTTTTAAGTACTTTTCAATTATCATAATTCTGTCATTCATCAATTGCACAAATAACTCTTCCTTATTCCCAGCTTTGTTAAAAAAGCATTCCGCAACTTTGTTTCATAAAAACATATTTCTATCCATTCATGTAAGAAGAAATGCCAGCTTGAGAAAAGTAAGTATTACGTAATCTATTTTTTCGCTGTTAAAAAATAGTTGGACTACAAATCCTATTTATTAGTTTAATATGTCTAGTTTATGAGAAACAGTGATCAGATTCCTAGAATTGAGATTAGTTTAAACTGCTATTCAGCAGACCCTATAATATATCTTTAAAAAATTTGCAAGCTCGTGACTTTAAATTTTAGGAAAGCATTTTAGGCTTTATATGTACATGGTAAAAAATTATGTCTAAATTTGCATTCTTGTAATCTTTTATCGATGGTCAGGAGTGTCTGAGTGAATATATTGGTTAGACAAAGAGCCAACTAAACTATACTTAATCTACTTAAGCACAACACAGCAATGCCCCTAGAGCTAGCTAAGCCTCTAAGCTTGAGAGCTTCTCATTCAGTTTTTGGCTCTTGAACGAAAAAGATCTTTTTTTAGCGAAAGAACAAAAAAAAATCATAGTTGTAAAAGGATTGGAACAGTAGCCAAGCCCTGCAATAGAATCAGATATCTTTAATAGGAAGAATAAGTGCTGTTACTATCACTATTATGATTATTGCTGCTATCACTGTCCCCAGAGTCGCTTTGTGACTCTGTAGTCTTAGGGTGAGCTTTCTTCTAGTGTCTTGCCCTGGTTGCCTAACTGATTTGAAGCTTTCGTGAAGGACTTCTCGACTTCTGCTCTATGTTATATTCTTCTTTATTCAAATGCCAATGTAGTACAACTTACTATGTTTCTATATTTTTTCATTCTTAAGAAGAGATTATATTGCATTGTTTCCATTCGCATTATTTTACTGCCATAAAAGATGTGTTAAAATCGTCGCAATATTTGTACGAAATGAAATGTGGTAAAAATGAAAACAAAGTTGGTGTCTGGGGGGGATTATATAAGCCATCTGTCAGTTTGCAAAATAATTTAAAAACACACTGATTGAAAAAAAGAAACTTGCATAACAAAAGCCCTCACAAAGTTACGTACGATTTTCTTAGGGACTTTGAGGTTTGTACCGACATAAAAGCAAAAAACTTATGATGCAATTTTGTGGGCAAATTCGTGTAAGCTACTTGTACTTTTCTAACTGCGCAAAATCAAGGTTAGAGAAGCTCAGTATAGATGGATTCAAATATGAAGTCAATAAGTTTGATATTCACCCATCCACATAACATCTTCTAAGTAAAAAAACTTCACTGCAATCTTCCCAATGTTAAAATTTGCCCTTGGTTCTTAGTGATCCTACAGTGGCATGAAATCAAATTCTAATGTTTTAACTTGTGTTTTTTAT
>JAHZNG010002563.1:0-11287 GCA_027744375.1 Orchesellides sinensis
GGAAATATCGGGTTTTAGGAAATATGGGAATCATAGGTTATGGGTATATCACTGGTGATGGAGCAGAACTCTGGGGCATAGGGGGGACACTCTCTTATACTGGGGTCTCAGATTCGCATGATCCGAAAAATAAAAACATTTAACAACTTGGAAACTGCAGTCGCCAGCTTCAAATCAATTCCAGCAGAGTGCCGGCTTTTGCTTTCAGAGGTTGTATTATTGATGAAAATTCTCCTTGTTGTACCTGCATCAGCCGCGGGTGCAGAACGTTCTTTTTCCCTGCTGCGTCGCCTGAAGTCATATCTTCGATCAACAATGACTCAAAGCAGGCTCAATAGCTTATGCATATTACATGTGTATAAAGAAGAGCTTGACAATTTGGATATAACTGATATTATGCGAGAATTTGCTAACAGAAGTGGCTTTAGGACATCTCAGTTTGGCGAAAGTTAAATGTTAATTTTAATGACATAGTTTTAAATAACAACAATAAAATGAAACTTTTTTGTTCGTTAATTTGTCCTACGTACGTTTTTTTCCGATGCTCCGCTACTGTACATTAGTGTATGGGATTTTGCCGCTTGGTGTAATGTACCTGCTGTAATGGATTAAATTTGGAAAACCAATGATTTGTAGTACACCATAGAAGCAAAATATTAGTTTGTAATCGATAAAATCTCCGTTACGCTCAATATTTTAGGCAGGGACTCTATGTTGTACATATATATGATATATGTGTCACCAGCAAATACACTGAGTTTCTTAACGAATATGGACAGTTTGGAAACAAGTAAACAAGTACTTTCACCGTTTGTCTTCTTGCATGTATTTACATTATAAAGAGCATATGGGTTGATTTCCATACATGCGTGGGTTACTCTAACTGCCTGTTGATCATTTTTTGCTCTCATACATCACAAGTCTGTTGGTTATTTTTAATAGAAATTGATTGCATTTGGGTGACGTAAAATATTGGGTGAGCTTTCTCAATTACAACCTGCAAAAGTTAGTTCGGCTTGCATTCATTCCAACTGCATTCAGTGCTGGGGATTCGGTACGTACCGCGGTACAATTTTACCGTGGTATCGGTAAAAGTAGCGGTAATTTTACTTATTACTTTTACCGCCCAATAATATAAATATTACCGAATACCGCTACCGAAAATATTTGTAACATCTTTCTTGCATTAAAAATTTGTAAAAATATGCACCGGTTTTTGTGGAAAAACTGAAATGAAACTATGTATTTATGTAAACACTGGACTTTTATAGCTTATTTCTTTAAAAATTTGTACTTTACCTTTAAAATGTTTTGCGATTTTTCAAGAAATTATCAGTGCTACGAACAAAGCACGCTACCGTAACTTATTTGCATATACCGAAGACCGTACCATTACCGCTAATGCCCACTACTTTGTACCGAAACTTAAAAGCGAAATTACCGCGTACCGATACTTTTACCGCAAACAAACACCCTTCCCTAGCACTGACTGCATTACATACAATGATATATTTTGGCACAATAGCGGGTCCATGCTAGCAAATGCTAATATGTTTATCCTAAGCAAGCACCTAAATGCATAAAATTACGTAACTCAAGAAGTGGTAACAATGTTTTGTGTAGAGTGAACCAGAAAGTAGTAATTGAATTTATTGCTTATCCGCAATGAGCTAAATGCATGTATGGATAGCAAAAATGGATTACGGACGTTTAATAGTATGACATGACTCAAACGCGTTCCACCTGCTGCACTTTCCTTGTGTACATGTATCCATAAAGGTATGTAAAACAAACAATTCGGCAGGTTGGCACGTGTGCATTGCAGTTTGTTATTCTACATTGGAGCAAAACTATACGTCACAAAAAAATTTGTAACATGACTCATGATTATAAATGAGTAACCTTCCATGATATTGGTAGTTCTATCTGTGTATATTTTCAATAAACCTGCAAACAGGCCATAGAGAAAAGAGAACTTGCGATTGACTTTAGACTATTTGACTGTTTGCTTTTTACGATTTGGTGTTCAGAAGGGAGCAATTGAAAAGTTATAAGAAGATTTAAATGCCGTTGTTAAAACATCATTTAGATAATGGCAATGACAATTCTGACAACAGATTTGGCTTATTGATAAAAAATGGACCATAAATCATGTGCCACATGTGCATGCTTATATACAACGTTTCAAAATCGTAACGGCCGCTAACGGTTAAATTTGGTATTTCGTCCGCATTGTTAACTCTAGTTGCCCCTTTGTTAAAATAATTTACCAATATTTTAAACAATTTAGAATTTGGACAGTCAATGTTACACTTATTTCCGGTTTCCTAGTTGCCAATCCTTTTTTGGGTCTTTGGTTTCTGCTCTTGAAATAACTTTAAGCCATTTCTCTCTTAAAACTAGATCAGCTGGAATAATGTCAAAAGTACGCACTAACTTAAAAATATTATTTTATTTATCACGGTATGAATTATTTATTAAATATAAGACAAGCTTAAATGTGTTACAAAGGCTAATGCTTATTTCAAATTAGCATATGATTGGGTTGGAGCTGGTGGTGCGTGTAGTCCTGCCGCTGTGACAAAAGTATGCACACGCTTGAGTCTTAAGCATATAGTCGCAATAGACAGCCTTCCTTTCGTGTTAGATATACGTATGCATGTCGGTAGTTTTATTGCATCAATTTTATTCATTCGTAAATATTCAGTTTGTGCATAGCTGGAATTAAATTATGCGATTTAGAACCTTTTCTGTCCCATCCATGGAGAATTTTTATCTCGCAACAACCAAATGTTGCTTCATATTCCACCCCAATAAAAATTCAAAAGCATACTTTTCTATTACTCTTATTTAATATTTTTTATCTTGGTATGAAATGGTATTCCTTACTTCTTATATTATTCTCAATCCTCTTCTTACCTAGTAAGCTGAACTAATTAATTCCCTATTATCGATAGAAACTTTAACAACACATCTTCCAAGAGGATTAGACATATTGTCTGTAAACACGAGCAAGAGTTTGTAAACGAGTATGTACTCACCATGACTAGTAAAAACGGGCTGCATGCAAAAGTAAAAGATAAGGTCAGAACAGAGTTTTACCTAAACAACGACACTTCTTTCAAAAATTAGAGACTAATATTCCAGCTAAGATGTAATAATAATGTAATATACGACTCAGAAAAATGCGTATGGCCGGGAGACAGCCCAAAATGGATATTGTATTTTATGTGGTAGGGGAAGAAACCGTATACCCCGTGTTCTGTAAATGCCCACATTATAAAAGTTTAAGACAGACTTAATCAATGAACCTTAGGATAGATTTAACTACAATCCATTAATTCAAGTAGTGCTATCGTTATCTGGTTATCTGTAATCTTTGGAGAGGAGCAAGAAGGAAAAGGAACTTTTTATCTACTTATTAACTACAGTTAAGATCTTATTCCACTTATAATTATGTATTGTAACTTATTTTTAATGTACAAGTTTGTAAAACAATCAGAGCGACCGTGTATAATGGCAAAATAGTCGGAAGAAATAAACCATACTATAATTAATTCCCTGATTTACAGACCCTATTATCACCAATAACACGCTACGGACTCATTTCCAAAACAAAAGTAATCTGTAGTTTTGTGCAAATAAAATGTATTTATTTAATTTCATTTAAGCGGGAATTAAGTATGTAATAAAAATCCCTTCCTCCCTTCCTCGTTGTATAACTGATTCTTTTCTACCAATTCAAATGATTTTTGAATGGTTACTATTCTTTTTAACGCATTTAAACTCGTTTCGTTTAATTCGTTTGTTCTTGATACCATCATTATATATAAAGTCTGCTCAATATAGCAGCAATGGCAGGTTTCCCAGCTACGTGTTTTAAATTACACAATGCTTTCTGATTGATTTGTGGTTTATACTCGGTAGTATATAGTCATAATTGGAATTCAATCAACAACTCGCTTAAGAGCCTTTTGTGTGCAAGGGCAATCCTGATCTCGTAATAACCAAACGTCTCTCTTTCCCCCACCAACTTCTTCAACTTCGGGTAGCTCATCTAGAAAACCCATTTAGTTTATAAATACTCTACATTTTATTATTATTTTAATATTTTATTAAATCCTTTTACCTGTATTAAATTCAAAATAGTACTCTGTCTTCATTCTAATTTCCAATGCAATCTTCATTCTGTAGTCATCATAATTATTTCCTAAAATTGCCTCTGTCGTGTTGTGCGGGCCTAATGACGTGAAATATACTCCGTTTCCATAGACTGCATCCTTAGAGGCTTTTGTCCTTACAGACATTTTGATCCTCTGATCATTTTAAATTCCGTTTTTCCCAGCTTCACTCGTATAATGGTACAGTTTCACTCCCATTATCCCACACAAAATCACAAATTTTTGCAATTCTTTTCTAGTCCAACTTTTTCACGAAAATTTCTTTCCTTCCTTTCTTTCCTCCGCAAATAATGAAAATAGCCCAAATAGTACAGATACCATTCTGCTGATTCAAAACCCATTCTTTCCTTGATGTATGCAAAATCTTTATTAAATATTTTATTGATTTTCGTATTTTTAGCAGTATTTGAATGCATATTTTGTTTGACATGGATTAGATAACTTAAACTAGTTGACGTAAGACGTTATACTATGGAAGCTGCGAAAGCAGATGCATACATTCACCTTATATACCACTTACATATTTTTTCCATAATTGATTTTCAAAATATACTATTTACGTTTATGTACACATAAAAATCAAACTATACCATTTACACATTTTTCTTCCTATAACCATCCAAGTAAACCATTTACATATATTACATTGAACCATCCAAATATACCCTTTTCGTACGTATGACCATCAAAGAATACCTTATATTGAACTTTTTATTTTATACCATAAAAATATTCCCCTTGGATTTTTTGGTGGTTCAAAAAAATTTCCATGGATATTTTGGTTATAATGCGTAAAATAGGGGATAAAACAGTTTTTCATGCCTAATGGTTTTATTTATCGACCGATTTTCCTGACTGACGAAATTGACTCCTACTTTTACATGTTCTCTTTTATGCAAAATTTCTTGTGCTTCGGTCAATTCGTTTTTAAGTTATCGTGTTGACGGACACACAAACACACGGACGGACAGACGTGGTAATCACATAAAGCATCTTCAGCTTCGCTTTTGCTGCTTAATAATAAAAAAATGTGAATATTATATAACATATTATACTTACCTTCATTCTCACTTTACCTAGAATAAAAATCTCGCAAACAAACCAATTTGATTAGAATTCAATAATAAAAGAAAGAAAGAGTTCCGGCCTGGATCCAGACTGGATTGGCTTTCCGCACGGAATCTTTACATCTCCGCATAACATTCCATAGGTAACTCCAGATTCCGATTATGGCAAAAACAAGTCAAGGAAATGTATAAAATGTTGACACTCTCTGATGCTTTCTTTCGTATTGATTTTGTAACAACAAAATGAATTGCATTGAGTAACCTTAATCCTCGTCCTGCCAAAAATATTTTGTCGCAGTTCTGTTCTGCCTTTTGGAGATTCATTGTGTAAATTGTTTGAGCTCATACACAAAATGCAGAAAATAAGTTTCGGTAAACGTAAAAACCTGCTTCGTTTTTAATTACCTTACTCTCAAGTTATTGTATTTATATTGTAATTTTTTAAAATTAATCAACCTTTGCTATGTCAATTTTAAAATCTTGCAGCGGCAATGCCTCGGGTGAATTTCGTTTCCAGAAATGTACAGTACCTCCCACCGGATGGTATCAAACCATGGTCACATTACGCCAAAGAAAACACTTTACATAATACAATCAGTATAATAAACACACTATTCCATAATTTATTACTTTTCATTTAATTGCAAGACATACATAAATAGATTGCATTAATTAATTTACAGCGGAGGAGGAGGACGAAAAAGCGTTTGAAGTTGATGAGGAGATCAACTCCAAAGTAAGCTTGTGGCAGGGAGACATCAGTACTTTGGAGGTGGATAGGGTTGTTGCAGATGCTGCTAATAGTAGTGTGACGGTCAGAGGAGAAACAAGGTCGTCACTTTTGAGATATGTATACAACTCTAATTTGGAGTTAATGCTGGAAAAGAATTTAAGAACTATCGTAAGTCTCACTTAAAATGCTGTTTGTGCATTGGTATCGAAGTTCAATTTTGTTATGCAAATATACATGTATTTCAGGCGTGTCCATGCATTTCAACTGATACCTACGGTAAAATGTAAAACCAAAAAATTTTCGGTTTTTTGGACCATTTGGTTATAAGGTGTGGATGATTTCTATTGACTTTGTAGGATATCCCGTGGAAGATTCTACGCATGTTGCTCTTTTGGCTGTAAGGAAATTTATGGAGAAGCATAAGTCAGAGGTGAGAGTGTTTTAAATAATTGAATAAAATACTATCACAGATCCAATATTTTTGCAGCTAAATATTCATTGGTAGGTGGACAGAGTGATCTTCACAACGTATTCAGACGTGGAGCGTAATGTTTACGAAGATTACATGCAACGCTACTTTCCAATTAAATGACTTTGTTGTTTTTCTTTGAACAATAATTACTTATCATAGTAATCAGGATGGGTGGGAAGTTATCTGATTGATTGTTTGAGTATACATAAGTAACACTGGAGGTGAATTTGGGGTTGGTTTAATTGTAAAATTCGTGAAACGCAATTGAAAACTGTTCCGGGATAAATATAATATTGTGCAATATCGATAAATAAATTCCTCTGATTTTTATTAGCATAAATTAGAATAAATAATGTTGTCAAAGAAAAATATTAACGTTTCAATTCAAAACCAAAAGTAAATCTTTTATTGCATCTCTGAACCACAAATTCATATTGAGTTCTTTATTTTTAGGGATTAAATTCTACGCTTTAGAGCCTTTTGTGTGCATGGAGCGTCTTTATCTCGCAACAGCCAAATGTCTCTTTTCTTCCCACCAACTTCTTCCACCCCATCAAGGTCATCTATAATGTAAAATAAATGGAGTAATTTTAACCCTTTTCCTTGTACCTGTATTTCAATCTAATTTGATTGGTATTTACAAATTCCAATTATTACGAGTTGTGAAACAACAAAGTATTAGAATCGCTAGTGTGCTTTTGTCTGTCTGTCGACAGTAATTTTTTTAACGATTTTCTATTATCGATTTTAAAAGGACCCTGGAGCGAAGAATGGGTTTTTAAGGTAAAGGTGGGGATACCAAAGGCCACCCTATCAAACGGGTCGTTAAAAATTCGGCGTATGATTTGTAGTCCAAATTATATCAATTTTTTTACCGGAGATCAAATTTTTAATTTCATTTTTAAAAGTTCAATGCATAAATTTTGAGAAACCTGGTCAACCATTCTAAGTCCTGATTACTTCACAACTCGTTTGTACATCTTTATAAGTTTATTATTCATTACCTTCGTCAAACACGAAATAGTATTCAGTTTGCTTTTTCTTCCATTCCGGAATACTCATTCCGTCATAGTTGTTTCCCAAAATATCCTCCGTACTGTTTTCCGGTCCCAACGAAGTAAAATAGACTCCGCTCCCGTACACAGCGTCATCTCTAATACTGGATCTTGCAGACATCCGAATCTTTTTATCTTTCTCAATTCCAGTCTTCCCTTCAAAACTCGTGTAATGATACAGCTTCACTCCCATCTTGCCAAACTACACACTTTTTTAACCAAAAATCTAAATGCTTTCTGAAAATTCTGTTTTTAACTTAAGAAATCGATTTTTGTGAAAATAGGTAAAACTATACAGCAGTGGCAACACCCTTGACTGACTGAGTCTTTCTCTGGCCAATATAATGAGTAATGTTATGTTATACTCATCTTCTTATATAAGTTTAGTATCCTTCATATGCATTTCAACTCTTTTCGTTTCATCTTGATAACATCATCCTGTCTCCATCCCATAGTCCAGATAAAAAACGTTTTTGCAATAAAAGCCAGTTAGTTATATTAGCTATAAAAAAGTCAAGTGATCTGTTTGCTTTGCTATGCAGAAAACAGGATTTTGTTATTTGCTCATCTTATCTGACTTAACACAGGATGTTTGATTATGGACCATTGCATGAGTGAATATGAGGATGCTTTTTATCTGAGTTTTTACAGCTCTCAGCGCAACTCATTATGAGATCATGACCACAGAAGGAAGCTGGAATACACTGATGCATTAGTAAAAAACAAGTCCAGAGGCAAAAACGATTTTGCCATGTATGTGTATGTACAGCTGGATTTGGATGTATTGCCCATAGTTAAATAGCGTAGCATTCTTTTGACTTGTGCTTTTCAAGAGCTGTACTAACATAAATATTATATTTTTTAAACGTTTTATGTCATCTTCTGTTCGATTGTTTGTTAATCAAGCTCATTGCATTGATAACTGACGACGACGAGAATGGATAAACTAAAAATACTTAAAGGTAAGCTTAACTATCTAAATTTTAAAATTGCATTGCAAACTAATGCTTGTGTTTATTTGTAATATTCTAGATAAATTTCTGCAAATGGACATAGTTTCCAAACGCCTCCAGTACGTGTGCTCCAACTATGTCACGCTGGAGGAGATCAAGCCATGGTCGCAGTACGCCAAGGAAAATCCCTTACATAATTCCATCAGTACGCATATTATAAATATCGTAATCATTTAGTAAAGTATGTGTGTCGGGTGGACATTCATTGTATTTTAAATGTACAGCTGAGGAGGAGGACGAGAAAGTGTTCAGTGTGGATGACGAGATCAACTCTACATTAACCACAAAGCATATTTTGAGCAATTCATAATGTAATAGTGACATTGTATTTAAATTAAAAATCGGTTTTAAGTTGATGGTGCAATTCACAAGGGAGCTGGAGAGGATCTTCTGAAGGAATGCGAGACTCTTAACGGATGTGACATTGGTTGTGCCAAAATCACTGGAGGCTACAAGCTCCCTGCAAAATGTTATTATTAAATAATAAAAGTTATGAATTAGGTGCTTAAATATTTATATATTTAAATAAGTTAAAAAACTGAATAATATTGTTTCATTTAAAATGTAGACGTGATTCACACGGTGGGGCCACAAGAAAAGAACGCGCCGCTTTTAAAGTCTGCCTATAACTCCAGTTTGGAGTTAATGCTGGAAAATAATTTGAGAACTATTGTAAGTCGAGTATAAATAGCTTTTAAAGTCCGCCTACAACTCCAGTTTGGAGTTAATGCTGGAAAATAATTTGAGAACTATTGTAAGTCGAGTATAAATGATCAAATTAAATGAGGATTAAGTGAATGAGCTATTTTGACTTTAAAAATTATTGTGTTAATCCTAAACAGGCATTTCCTTGCATTTCAACTGGAATATACGGTAATAGATAAAAATTTTCAAAAATATAGATAATTTATGCATCAATTCAATTCATTTAATTTACTAATTTGTATTACTTCAGGATATCCAATTGAAGATGCCACCCATGTTGCCCTACTAGCAGTTAGAAAATTCATGGAGGAGAATACTTTACGGGTGAGTATTTCATGAATGAAAATAAAAGATTGATTGCTCTAAGCGCTCTAGTGATTAGCTCAGGTATAAAATATTTATTGCAGGTTGATAGGGTCATCTTCACGACGTTTTCAGACGGAGACAGACAAGTTTATGAGGATTACATGCAACGCTACTTTCCTATAAAATGACTAGAGGCTGATGACGATCACAATTGTGTGACGTCTTCGCATAACCAAGTACTGTTTAGTTCTAAACTGTAAAAGTATTGAATTGTTGCTGTAGAAATTAACACTATACAACAACTCTTAATTTTGAATTGCCTATTTAATACTATGACTTATTTGTTAATTTGTTTCTCGCCCAAACTCATAATAAAAACAAACTATTGTTTTGAACCCAAACTTTAAAATTAACCAAATTAATACGAGCAAGGTGAAAACGAACACTAAAACCAGATTTTTTTTATTAAGAGGGGCGAATCAATATGTAGTGAAATATACTGGATTAATAGCAACTGAAGGAATTCAAAATATGAATAAAAACTAGTTGACGTAAGACGTTATACTATGGAAGCAGCGAAAGTAAATGATAACATTTATCTTCAATATATTTATCCATTTCATATTCCAGATTTTTATTAAGAGGGGCGAATCAATATGTAGTGAAATATACTGGATTAATAGCAACTGAAGGAATTCAAAATATGAATAAAAACTAGTTGACGTAAGACGTAATACTATGGAAGCAGCGAAAGCAAATGATAACATTCATCTTCAATATATTTATCCATTTCATATTCCAGATCACCAAATTGTTCTTTCCACATAATTTTAATTTTAAAACTCAGAGTATTTCATTCCACATAATTCAATAATTTTATCATCAAATTCAATTTTTTTACACAGTAAAACAATAAATTGTACTTTTTACATCATTTCTGTTTAATGAACCATAAAAATATTTATTTGGACACATTTTTATACGTTAGACCTTCCAAACATGCCCTCCTATATTATTTGTTTTAAACCGTTAAAATATGCCTTCTATTTACTTTAATTTTAATGAATTGAAAATCACAATAGACCATTCACATATTTTATACAATGGACCTTAAAAATATGCTTTTACAAAGTTGTTTATTTAGCACCATCAAAATGTGCATTATATGCATTTTTCTCACTTTAAACTAACAAAATATAGGATCGATTCATTTTTGTACAATGAACCATTAAATATATCCCCCCTCAAAAACTTTATATTTTGTACCATAAAAATATTCGCCTTGGTTTTTTTGGTGGTACAAAATATTCTTCGGACGGACAAACGTCAATGGTAATCACATGAAACAACTTCAGTTTCGCTTTCGCTGCATAATTCAACAATAAAGATTGTTCACATGCCGGCAACTGTGCACAAGAAGGGTTCTTATCTCGCTAAAGGCGTCATTCTCTCTACCGCTTTGCCATATTAATAAGAGATGGCGGACCTATTGCTAAACATTTTAATCCAGTTGTTTAAGTTTATAACATTATTGCTACGATAACCTTATTGCTTAAGTTCTCTTCTAGGCAAAGGAAAAGGCCAGAGTGTATCTGACAATGCAAATTTATTTGTCATCTTCACACACAAAATTAAGCTAAACGACAGGCAAACGGTATATCATCTGGTCATTTTAATAATACTAATCTATAATTTATCTGGTGCTAAGTTCGAATGCTAAGTCCCATATTAAAAGTGACAAATTTGTCCCCCATG
>JAHZNG010002564.1:0-10987 GCA_027744375.1 Orchesellides sinensis
TCTTTATCCCAAAAATATATAGTGGCCGGAGGTGACAGTGAGAGGAAGTGTAGGCTCGTAACATGCTTACTGAAGGTGTCTTCTCCTTTTTCCGCAGATTCTATTGCATAAAACGGCTTGCTGACTATGAATGAGTGGGAGTCAATGGTGTGAAACCAAATTTGGATTCAAATGGGTCTCTATCAGCCGCTGAACTGACTAAAACCGATGACTTTTATATTACACCCTTTAAATTTAGTTTCGTCCTTACTTTTGAAACCCAATATAAGCATGTGGTTGTATAAGAAATGGGAAAAAAGTTGATTTTAGAGTTGTATTACTTCATCTCCTTAATATCTTCACCTCCCAGCGTTTATCCGCTGCGATTTTTCCAAATGCATTGTTTGTTGTGCCTTGCCCAAGGAGAAATCGTTTGTATTTCGGCAAACAACTCCTCCGAAATGGTAGAAATGGGAGGACTGCCTTTTACAGATTTTACATACGTTGAGTCAGTGCAGTCAGTTAATACATACTTTTGCCTATAGCATTATTCACTATTTGCTTTATCCAAAGGGTGAAAATTTTAGCTCAACCACACAACCCGTTCACCTTCCTATCTATCAAAGTGAAAGCTAACACGCGTAGCATAAGGTACAAGTATGCCTATTTTATATAGATAGAGACTTTGTTTGTTTGAGAATTTTTGGCTATGTGCACCATGCCTTAAAACGTTCCACAGGGAAACTAAAATGTATGTGGAAAGCTTGGAATGATAAAGCTTTGGGATTGAGAAGGGGTATTTGGGATGATAGAGGGAAGGTGCCACCATCTGTGACTGTCACTTCAGCAGCCAGCCGTGGTTGTAATAGACAAATGAGCGTAATAAATAGGATTGGCACGTTTTATTTTGCACTCTAATGACTCAACATTTTGCAATGATTTCTATTCTACCCCATACACCTCAGCTTGTGTGTATGCCTTCTTTAACTTTCTCTCTCCTTTCGTTGCCTGTCGGGACAGAAAACTACTTACAGGAGTCATGACATGACGGTGTGTGACTCCTCGGGTCTATAGTAATACGCTGTAGGTGCATATACAAGATATATTAAGGCAACTTGACATGGAATTTAACTTTCTCTCTCCTTTTGTTGCCTGTCGGGACAGAAAACTACTTACAGGAGTCATGACATGACGGTGTGTGACTCCTCGGGTCTATAGTAATACGCTGTAGGTGCATATACAAGATATATTAAGACAACTTGACATGGACTTTTACACGACATCCCATTTAATAACAACTGCTTCATCATACCACACCGAAATTTCAGTTATTAACAGAAAAATTTCATTTCCGTCTGGTGGAGTAGATGTGTAGAGAGCCAGAGGCCCTACTAAATAGGCATATCTTAGCCTAGCCATTTTTATGCGTGGTTTTACAAAGGAAATAAATAACCCTTTTACTGCTCATGTTTTCCTATATATGAGTCACATAATAATCAGAAAGGTTTAACGGACAGTTGTTAAGTTGGGTTATAAGTACTTGAATGCTTGCTATTTTTTTAAACTTGAAAGAAATGCTTTACTTTTTACTAGTGTAAAAGTTACTGTCTTACTGCTGATCAGTAATTAAATTCAATGGCTAAAAGCAAAGAAAGGAAGTCTCGCTGGTGTGTATTTGACAGAAAAGTTAAAGCGCTGAGCATCATAACTGCAGTAGTTGGTGTCACTACCAACCTGGTAATTATTTGAACAAGGTTATCTGACTTTGTGACGTGACAAACCCACGATATATAAGAAACTGTGACATCTTTCACCATTACAGCTTTCGTAATAGCTTATCAGAACAGACGATTTTCCAGTGATCAAGATCAAACATGTCAGTTCTTTCATCCAAAAAGAACTTTAATGTATTGGCCTTCGCACCCCGATATGTATCCATTAAGAAAGTAAATACGTACTCGTGTTTATACTTTTACACGTCCAACATATTATACATTTTCTATAAAGTTTGTGTGATCATGTTGATCATAAGATCTGAAAAGAAGTTTTCAAATCCTGCGAAGAAAACAGAGAAGACAAGGAAGATAGAGAGAGAAAAGCCCGCATACTTATTATTTGGCTGGGAAACCACAACGAGACTATCATCCACACCTGCTTTATGCATTTATTCATGTGCCACAACTCTCAGATGGTAGTTTTCGCCTCTTAAAGCTCCACAAAAAATCTTTCCACAAACCATCTAGATTTCTTCACGCTTCCGTCAACCAAACTGAAAGTTTCCCTGTCTTCAAACATACTTCAAACCGTGCTTAAAAACCAACTGAGCACTGCCAAGTGGCAACAACATAGAGTCAAACGATGACTAAAGTCCGCCCGCACTGTTTTATGATAAGATGATTACTGGAAACTGAAATATGTACATATATGGGATAATATATATAATGTATAATTCTGGAAATCTCAAAACCATTTGCTCTACGTAGGAAAGGTTATTTCAATGTTTTGTGGTTTTTCCAGGGTTTGCTTGTGTTCAAAAGTATCACGTTGTTTGTTAATGGCATAACGCAAAAGTTTTCATTTTCTTTTTGAACAACTTTAGAATGACAAGTAAATCAGGTACATGAAAACCCATGTTGCTACTGGATTTCTGAAAACTTGAACATATCTAGCAAGAAAAGATGGAAAACGACCTTGTAAATCAAACCCTATGGTTTCTGATGAGATTCCTTTAATAATTCAGCAGCCGCTGTTAATATCATTTGGAAGTTGAACGTGTTTTTCAGACTTCTGTGATATGACTGGACGTGATTAGATTCTATACTTTAGTTGATCGCATTTAGTGCTTATTCAGTCTGTCTTTTGACTCACAGAAACACACCTACACATCCATAAATGGTAACATAATGTAATGCATTCTTTCTGAACTCATCGTTATAAGGTATTTCCTAGACAGTATTTACTTACGGAGCTCCAGCAGAAAAGCTCCATGACGGATAACGTTCTGCTAAATTTACTTGCTCAATTGTTTCAGTAACTTTGCGCAGTGTAGCTTTTCAGTATTTTTTAGCCTATGTGTATGCTTCAAATTAGCAATTTAACAGCAATAAGTTAATCCAAAAAATTCAGGTAGAAAGTTAGATGCTTGCTCGCCATACTGTTCAGGAGTTTGGTAACTGGAAATTGTAATATGACATGTAATCTCATTTTGTTTTTCTTCACAGGCAACCTTCCAGCAGCAATGCAGCATGGAGGCCAATTAAAACTGGAATATCCTCTCACTGTTTTCCTTCTCAGTTTATCCATTCTCATACTGGGGACTTAGAGAGAAATAAAACTGAGTAGAGCTCTACATATTAAATACTTAATACTGAAACAATACTATACATAAAATAACTGTATCTTCGTATTATATAAACTACATACGAATAACTTTTAAAAATGTAATATGGTAATATGGTTAGAAAGTGTATTTATAAAAAATCTAGTACATGAACAATGGCCATGCTCTATTGTTACACTATAAATCAAGCAACCTACTTGAACCACCATCACCTCGTTGAATTTTGTAGCTAAGTACATTGTTGTAAAATGAGCCCATAAAATCATGTAAATTAGAAAAACAAAGATTTTAGAATGACATTATTTTCGATTACTGTATACCTATGCATTTTATAATTCACATCTGGTCCTGTCCGTGTAAATGTGGTCTACTCGCATTTACAAACATTATACAAATACCCTAATTGAACTATAATTTGTGACATATACGTAGATTCTCTAATCTGTAGATGAATTATGGTGGGGGACTGCTACCGTTCCAAATGTATTATAGAGATAACGAACTGTGCAGTCATATGCATATGTATGTATGTTATTTTGTAGCTAAAATACCTCTTTTATTTACGACATGGGAGATGTCATCAAACATACCTAACAGAACACTAACACCCATAAAAGTTACTTTGTAATTTAAAATACTTTAATTCTTGGGAAACTGAGTTAGCAAGATTTTATTCGTGACTGCGAGCCCACATACAGTAGAAGGAGGACAATGACAAAATGGTGATTACAAATGGCTACGAATGTTTATACGAGAAAACTGACGCAACAATAATATAATCATAGTCATTCATTACATTATGTAAATAAATTCGTAATGAAGTTTACTAAAAATGGTAATATTCATACCTCAATGTATATGTATGTTTTAATTTTGTAGAGATGCAGAAGAAAGCAACACAATAAAGCGGTATTATTGGGGGTATGCAAAACACTAGATTACTTGTTGCTAATTAGGTTTTCCTCAAACTTGAGTTTTCGTGAAGAGAAAGCAGTTGTTTCTTGGCGGAGACAGAACAGGAAGAAGGCGTTAATTACAAAGGAGTAAGTAGCAGCATTCTACTCCAAAATGAAAGCAAGAAACTTGTCGTACTCAAATTCATGTATAAGACAAATATACATATACACCTATAACATAAAGCATGTAGATAATATACTGAAATAGATGAAAAGATATTTAAATACGTGAGTAAATTTTTGAATACGTGTAATGTTTATTGGACGTTTTATATCTAAAAATTGTATGTTACATGTACATATAAGGAGATTGGAGGTATCTTTGTATGTATATCTGTTGAAATCACACTGAATAACTGGCTCAGATTTTTAAGTTATGGGAATTGGACAAATTTTTCATACAACCATCCTGTCGCGTATATATGAATGTATGTTAGTGTTACGGTAAATCTAAATGTAAATTAAGTTTGAGAGACTAGTGATAATAAACTAGTTCGTGGTTACGATTTACGATGTAGTCGCTAGAACCATAATCTTAATGATTTTACGTATTATAATCATTTTACATGGGGTAATTTTGAAAAGTTGTTAACATGTAGCGTGTACATAAAAATACTAATTAATTCTTATACAAAGATACTATGAAATCTATTTAGGTATGAAAAACACATCAACTTCCGTTTATTGTCTGTATAGGAAAAATGTTACAAGATGTAGATGCATACTTCTTTGCGCAGTTTTTATATACCTAGCTCTAATAATCCGGAATAAGTTAAAATTAATACTGATATCGGCTATTGTATAAGTATCGAAGGGACTTACATAAAAAAAAAAACACTAATAATTTGTCAGTCAGTATTTTTAATTAAGTTGCATAGTTGGTTAGGTATGTCAAATACATCAGTTTCACGCGTTAGATAACAATCACGAATAAAATAAATTTTTGGCTTAATGGCCCATGGCCCTATATTTAGAACAAGAGGGATACATCCAACTCCAATATGCCTAATACAACCCCATAAACTTCAAAAGAGTAAAAGGATGACATCAAAATTATGAACTTAAGAACTTAAACAAGGAAAAATACATAACAACTTCATTTTGGAACGGAGTATTGTATTGTTAAACCAATACGATACGACAGAGCCATGCTTACATTCAAGTTCTTTACGATTTCTCTTTTATCATCTACACTTACATAGGAATATAGGTAATTTAGATATCAAAATAATATCCGGTTGTATAGCTTTAAATTGAGGACATTTATACCCAATAGTACATGTCGCATGTCGCGTAAGGATATTTCTATAACACATTAAACAAAAATCCAATGAGTTTAATGTATTAGTAATAATGAACTTGTAATTTAATTAACTGTAAATCAGCAAAAATTGGCAGTTTTTCTGTACTTTTGTGTGTCCTAACCTAACTTAATGTACAACAAATTAAGGGTGGATGTATATGAATATAATATATATAAATTTATATACTTACTACATATAAGGAAAATATCTAATACGGACACATAGAATCAATCTTCTACTGTATTTTAAAAAATTCACACGGTTATGTTTGTGAATGAGTTTCAATATGTTACATATACGCTATCATTTCATAGTTGAAATAAATAAAAAAGTTTGTTTTGAGCTTTTACGATAACCCTTGTGACTTCATCTTATTGTCATTTCTGAAGTCTAAAGTGGCATTAGTTATTTGGGGCACCTTGAGAATTCGTCGATTCACCAAAGTTTCTCTGAAAACGAAAGTGAAGTCTCTTGCCAGTTTCCAGTTGCATCTGATAGTTTGATAGGATAAACCATTGAAATATAACGTATATGATAAATTATATGTCTATGGCATAAACATAATGTGCTAAACTACAACAAATTCACATATTTCAAAATAAAATATAATTCAGAACTTGTCTCGTAATGTGCATTTTAAAGTTTTTTATGATGTGCTGACAAAAGAGATCAAATGCATGTGTTGGGTATAAGACAATTTACACGGCATCAAAATACATTTTGTATACTACTCATATAATAATAGCAAACACCAGCCTGAAAAATTTCAAATAAAGTGTGAACAAGATTCAAGATGGCAATGGAAACTCTGATTAATGTAAATGAGTGTCATGTCATTGTTTAAAAATAATTTCATTGTTGAACACTCAAGACAAAGTTGCTTTAAAACCCAAATAGTATCATTTGAGATTAGTATCACTGTACAATAACGTATAAAATTAGTTTCTTCAAGATGATTGGCTTCTCGTCTCATCATCTAGAACACATACATATAAATTGCGTTTCTATTTTTTATGTATGTTGTACGAAATACATATTAGTCGAAAGTTCATGAACGTGAATCTTTGTCGTGGTTGTCTCCATTTGGACGAGTTTGTATAAAGTGAAAGTGCCTACGATGCATGTCCCATCGTCATCAACTTTTCAATTTTTTCATCCTACAGAGTATACACTACAAACCAAGTTTCTCCTCTTTTCCTTAATTCATTTCCCGTTTTCGGAACCTCTCACAACTCCTCCATCCCAACTCTTCGCAACTATATAACTTTCATCTGAATCTTTTCACTGCATGTAATACGCTTAGTTCTTTTTTAGACTCTGACATGTGTCTTGTCTTGTCATGTCATTTTTTCATAGACAAAGACACAGAGTGGAAAAATTTTGTGAAGAAAGCATCTTTAGTTTTGCTCCATTGTTTGAGTTATTTTTTGCAGTGCTTCCGAATATGGTAGTTTCACTTGTTAAAAGAACTTCCACAACCATTACGTTATTTTTTATTTAAGTTGATGACGGCTTCAAACAGCAGAAAAAATGGCCGATTCTGTTTCAGTTATGAACCTACTAAAATGCGTCGGACGTAGTCTCGTCACATATATGATACACAGATCTAAAACGGCTTTCATTTCTCTTTTACAAACCGTTTTGCCCATATACTTTCTCCGTAGCTTTCATAATTGCAACTAAAAGGAATTTTTACCCAGGCATGTAACATTTATAATTTAATTACGTATATTTATTTACAATGCATACTTGCTTAAACGGCTAGCACCGGTGCACAGTAGTTGAAAGCGGAAATCTTTCTTTTTATTATGAATTTTGTATTCAGCAATTAACAGATGCTCGATATTGCATTACATTTTGTATTTACAGTTAATTTTGATATTAAAATTTTTAAGTTTCAACTTCCAAAGCCTAGTGTGCTCTTTCCGTTTTCTCATGATGTCAACACTATAACGCATCGAGCTCGGCACGTCACCAGTTTAACGCATTCCACAAATGTTTGTACGTTTGTCCAATTCCCAATAATCGTCCGGATAATGACAGCCCCTTGACGAACAGCATTTATCCAGAAACTTGTTCACTTCCTGTTTAAAATCGTTAGAATATATCTTCCTTCTCCACCGCTCAATTGGGCTTTGAAAATCAGAGCCGGCATAGATTGGATTTAAATACCAATCGTTAAATGAGGCAAAGTCCTCTGGCTCATTTGGAATCGGTGCTGGATCCTTCAAGTCCAAGTCAAATCTACTATTTAAATTCTTATTTTTCCTTTGTTGCTTTTTAGGAAAATATGGAGTCGATTTTACGTCTGAAGGTTGTCGAGCCTGCCATTCACCCACCCATGGATAAAATGAATTTAGCTGGGGTTGCTGTAGTGGCTGCAGAGGAAGCGCATAATAAGTATTGCCTGGAAATTCTAGAGGATATTGTTGAGCACCCTGCTGCCCATAATTGCTGGGGGAATATAGGGAAGAAGATTGTTCTTGTTGTTGTTCCACCCATGTTGGTAACTCACTATTGTCGTCATTTGAGTCATTTTCATAGGGAACTGATACAGTTAGAGAAATTTAAATTAGACAGTCTCTTTGATTCCTAAAAGTGCTTCCTATTATTAAGAAATATGTGTCTAGTAATCTTTTTTAAGTAATCGTTGGAGTATCTTACCCCAATCTACGTTTGTTTCTCGCTTGATTGTGGAAGTTTTGTAAGATTTGCACATGTAGTACAATTGATCAGAAAATGCTCCATGATTGCACCCTCGATGACCATGGGATGACCAAATCTCTGTCATTAAGAGAATGATGGCTACCCCAAACAAAGAAGATATTATGCGCCGTCTCATTTTGCAGTTACTTGTTTTCCGCAACGTCAATACAAACAATGCCACGCTAAGACTAAAAGAAGTATATAGAACATTTTTTTAATCTAACCAACTTCTTAAGACGTACATTTTCTTTACGCCTGTTTATCTACGAAATAAAACTGTATAGCGAGATAATGCACGTAGCCATGAATTACATGAGATGGAATCCAATAGGGCAACTCATAAAACATCTCAACAACAGGTTTAGATCGACATAAAAATGTTGAAAAACAATCCACCTAAGTTCGTAGCAATGAATCGCTGAAGCTATTTTGAGCGCTTGCTTTCTACGGCGTGGCTAGTGGTAATTAAAGGTAAAATATTTTACGCAGTTCTATTTACAACAATTGCTCATTAAACTGCCACTTTTCTTTGTTCTTCAAAGAATGGTATCTTAAGTATTACCGTTAACGATAATGATTTATCGACATTCTTCTAGCAGTAAACCTTGTAAAAATGAGTTCGATGACGTTGCTGACGTGTTGAGTTCTAAATGTGAAACGGGATGAACGGATTGGTCCATTGGAATATTTACAAGGTCAAATGAATGCAAAAGACAGCATGCATTCAATAGGTATGCCTCCACTGATTGATCCTTTTGATAACATTACTTTATATATATATAGTTATAATGGCAATTTTATTTATTTATCACATTCTTTACCTAGACACTCCAGACATATAAAAATCACCTTTAAATACTGACAAATTTTCAATGCGAGTTAAACAATAATGACAATATGATGTCAGCAAATTCTTTCTTAAACTTACACCTCATTGGTAATGTTTAGGAGTAATTTCAAAACTTGGAAACTCAAACCTAAAATCTAAATACCTTAAAATACCAGCTTTTTAACTAGGCTAGAATTTGTTGGGTCCGTTGCTTCAAGCAATTTTCTCTTTAAACTCGGTTTTTCCTCGGGCTGTTTCACAACGTTTGATGGCAAGGGAAGCAAATGGCCAGGTGTTGGTCCAGGCTTATTACTGTTTTAAAAGTATAAACATACCAAATTAGTGATAAAATCTTATAAAAATATTTTGACAATAAAAAAAGTAATAAAAGAACAAAAATGATCGAATATTATCGCAAATAAATGCTTTCTTATAAGACCAGCATTAAAAATCTTGGCAAGAGAAGATAAAATTAAACGATCGCGCACTTGGAACTGTAAATACTTGCTGATTTTTAAAACAACACAAAATTATAAACCAAGCATGTACCTGAAATACGACATTTGCAAGGCCGATTTTGCAGAGCACCTTTCGTTGGGATTCAAGCGTTCCCCATAATTCCGAGCTCCAAATAACAGTTCAGGAGCTCTAAAAACAGGAATAAGACAAAATTATTTTACTAAGTCCTTAACCGAGTTCTCAATCAGATCAGGTAAACGGGAATTATTAAGTACATACATACTAACCTGTACCATCGCGTAACAACTTGATGCGTATAAATCCTATTTGGTGACCCAAAGTATCGAGCAAGTCCAAAATCTCCTATTTTCAGCACTCCATTCGAATTAATCAATAAGTTATTTGGTTTCAGATCCTGAAATAAAACACAACAAAAAGTTTCTCTCAATTAGCCAGCTTTATACTTCAATTTATGTATACTTCAAAACTACTTAACTTTACTAACTTACCCTATGCAAAATAAATTGCGCATGAAGATACTCTAATCCCTGCAACGTCATAATGGTATACGCCTTGATGTTTCCCGGAGTAAGCACAATGTTTGAGTCTTTAATGATCATCTCCAAATCCGTATCCATAAAATCGAAAACTAAAGATATATTCGATCTATGACCAAAGACATCTAAAAGTCCAAGGATGTTAGGATGATGAAGTTCCTGCTGCAGCTTGATTTCTCGTAGTGCGGTCCGATTAACCCCATCCGAGAACTCTGCCTTTGAACCAACCTTGATCTATCAAACAAATCAAAAATATATTGTCAATACATTACACACATCAATCAAATATTACAAAACCCAAACAGGCACAAGCAGGAGATCTCCAAACACGCATTTTTCGAACTTTACCTTTTTCACTGCCACCACTCGATCCTCCTGCAAGTCCCTCGCCTTGAAGACAGTAGCGAACTAAAACAATCATACAAAATAACCCATAAAACTAAATTCCTTTCTTCTGCCATTAAAATATTCTTACACCTGAACCCATCCCCACGCTTATCAAACCAATAATTACTTTTTCTTTAAATTCTTACCTGTCCTTCGCCCAAAAACTCAATTTTCTCATATCTCTTATCTGTGCTCAGCTTCACTCCATTTGCCATCCTGATCCAATTCAAACTCTCGTCGCACTAACGCTACTTATCTAAATTTAACAGTCTTAAAATTTAAAGGCAATACAAAAACGCTTTTACAAATGCATACGCTCCGGTTTCAATCCAAATCTGAAATGCGCTGCCAAAAGCCAATCCAGGTTTTGTTGATATGTTTGAAAGGAACTCTTTGACTTTCGCGGGGTATAGACCATTTGACATTCTCTTATGGATATTCCGCTACACACAAGATGCATTTACTTGGCA
>JAHZNG010002565.1:0-12449 GCA_027744375.1 Orchesellides sinensis
CGAAAATGGTAACAGAATTTCAAAATAACAAATAGGATAAGGCAGACAGCCTAATATTCTCAACAATCGCAAGTTCCTTACATTCTGCATTGCGGGTTTATGAATGCTTGTTTCCAATTTCTAAGGAGGGGCGACGGCGAGGTGGGGGATCATACCACTTTCTAATATCTCAAGACTCAAAAACCCTGCGGATTGGCGAAACAAACTAAAAACTAAATTAGCATAATAGTTATACACATCTGTCCTGTACAACTATGCCTGTTTCCTGATTCATATATGGTAACAACAAGCGTCTGAGAAAATTAAATTAACGAGAAGAAAGCTAATAAGCTGGATGCGGATGATTTGGAGCAAGCCTACCTTAAATGAAGATCGTAAGTGGCGAAATGAAGGTTCTTGCTTCACCTTGGCCCCTCCCCTTCCCTGTTCCCTCCATCGCCATGTTGCTTCTTTTTTACTACGGCTCAGCCAGTTGTTACCTTCGGTCTACTGTGTTTAGGCATTAAAAAGCATTTAGGTACATACAATACCAACCCAAGGTTTAGAAACAAATAATGAGAACGGTGCAAACAATCTTTTTACCTGATTTAATATTTGACCTTGCCATCTTTTTAAAAATAAAATACGCATACCTAATAGTAATAACCTTAAATAAGCTTGTAGCTAAAGCTAAGAGTACTATTTTTTCTGTAAAAACATTTTTGGGATGACTCGCAAAAGCTTTCATTTGTTCAACATGTATGTAAATTTGGGTGACATGACATGAAAAAGCAGCTTTGGTTAGAGTGCATTATCGGTAAATGCATTGCAATGGGGATTGATTTCATTTACGAATCAAAATGTTAAATTTGAAGTTTAGATGCATTAAAATTTGGATTAGGGTTGCATAATAGCTCAAATATGTTTTGCAAGCTTCATTTATTTTTTTAACATAATTTGGCTCTAAAGGAACAGATATGTCGCTAGACAATCCGATTTCAACATCATGACGTTTCGATTATACGTGGATAATGACTGGTTCTGTGGTGTATAGGAAATAGAATTTTCCTTATTGGATACATGTTTTACAACCTCTGTAAATATGTTTGCATACCTAGTAGGTATAATTTCTTACCTGGATGATATGCCTTTACTTCCTCCTTTAGTGGAATCGCAGTATGAAATTTATGCGAAGTTTAATGTGCTCTTACCTACATTACGTTAGCAGAGAAATAGGGTTGTTGATTTATCTAAAGTTGGCGTTCAATGCTGATTAAATGTAATTGAATGGAAGGGTGCAGGTGCAAGGTTTAAAATTTTTGCTAAGGTATAAGTTTGTTTGAATTAGTAAATATATTATGGAGAAAGAAGACAAGAACCAATAACACAATTTCAGTGGAACAAAATTCTTTATTTTTTATGTATTACATATTTACTTAGTTTCGCTTTGGCCAATGTGACACTCCTGACTACTTGGTAATTATGGTTCACACAGACATAAAAAGAAAGAAACAGTTTTTTTGCGAATTAGTATGAATGTGCTAAGATCCAGCAAGTGTAACTTCAAACCAACCAACCGTTTCGAATATTTTACGTATTAATAATTTGTTATAACTCCTTTTCTCTTTTATTTCATTTAAACCAGTTGATACATAATATAGCGTGCTTCCGTCAAAATTTGCCGTTCATCCAATTATTTTATTTGTATGTTTTGCTACTACTATCTAATAAATTTTGACATGGTTCCTAATTTTCTTTCTAATTTGCATTGCTGCTTATTCCATATCTGCCCTCATTCCTCGAACCTCTCCCCTGCTTCGTTGCTGAAAAGAAATATAACGTTTTTTAGAAATAGCACGTCATTATTATCAATTTATTAAAAAGTCAAGTCGCCCCATTTCTGGAATGGGTAATGTGCAGCTTACCTTGTCTAACTCATCTCGAACTTTCTCTTCCAGTGCTCGAATGTCCTCCATCGTCATTCCATACCACTTATCAATCCAGCAAAATACTTGTCTGCAAATAGATATTTTAAAAGTTAAAACTACCATTTTACTCAATTTGTTTCATCCTTGTTATTATTGGTAAAGCAACGTACTGAACCCTCTCGGTAATTCATCCCAGACATTTGTTTGATTTACGGTCATTGATAACATGTACTAATGCCCTACAACAACAATATAAGCAGGATAAATTACCTGTGGAAGTTTGTGAACAACCGCCTTTCAGCTCGCTGAATGAAGTTTTCTACGCGATTCTGAAGCCCAAACCACTTGAACTCCACCGTAACAAGTTTGTAGCATGTCATCACGGGATCAACCTACAATAATACAGTAGCGATTGAATAACACTTCATAGGTAAATGGTTTTTAAACTGATACTCTATTACTAACAGATATACTTACTGAATCTTGCCATTTTCCTGTGAGAGGACCTCGACCAGACTTTTCTGAATGGAATTTGCTGGGATCTTCTGATGGTTTGTAATCACTGTTTGCAACTGAATCATTCGCTATATCTATCATGACCACTTCTCGTATCTTCAATTTCTCAGGACTAAGTTCATGAACGTTATACTGATCACCCTTGTCTGGTAAATGAAGGGATTCTATCACTATGATGAAGTTTTCCTTCATGTAGCCTGGATTCTGTACGAAATTTTTTAAAATCCATACTTAATTTATCAATATAAACAGGTAACGGAACCATCAAATTCACTTTAAATTCAATAAACTTACTGTAATGACCGTTCGGCAATATGGATACGCATTCCATGCCTCTTCATGGATTTCCATCGATCCCTTCGGGGCCAACATACGTATAAAACTAGGAACTTTGCTGTAAAAGCAAACAACAACATAAATCAATTAGCTCATACACATTACTTTACATGTTATCCCATTACAATAATAAAAATGGTAACTGTGAAACAGCCGTGACACTTACCTAAAAAATTCAAAGCATAACGTCGAGAATGAACTTCCTTTTTCGCATTTTAAAACCCTTTGCATTAAAAATTCAAAATGCTCGCTTTGAAACACATATTAAGTTGTGTCATTCAGCTTACCTCCTCCACCGTAAGGGGCATCACAACTCGGCTGTAATAAAAACAAACAACGGATATAGTTAGTATTCCTGTTAAATCAGGCATTTGTACTGTTGTATAATTGTTCATTTGCTTCATAACAAAATCATGACAACATTTCATTCATGGTTTCACCTTGACCTACATATTATAAATATCTGAAAGACAGTGAGAACTAGTTTACACTTGTTAATTATAGGCAAGTAAATAATATACAATACAGGTAACCCGCATCGTATTAGTTCTCCAAACCCAAAAACAAAACGTGTTTATTTAATGAAAACAATGATACAAAGTGTCAACTTTTGCACGCCTAATGCCTATTCTGTGCCATCATACCACCTGCTCAAACCCTTTTATACACCTACCTATTTGATATTGATGTGATAAACATATTGATGTCAAAATCAATCAATTCTCAACATCCATAGCTTTTTAAACAAGTATCTTAATTAGAGTATGCCACATTTAGAAATGTCCAGGTTTAAAGCAACTCAAAACTCTATACAGAAGGCTGCAAACAGTTTTTAAGCTAACATATGTATTGCCATATATAGACTATGTAAACATAAAGAAAATTTGACATGTCAAGTACCGATGTAGCTATTTTCATACATTATACACGAGTGCCATGCGTTACTCCTTAAAACTACATACTTGAGGACATTTCTGATATATTTCCATACAAATGATTTCATCCCTTCTACAATACAATTTTATTAACACCTCCCCACGTGTTTGCAACGTGTAACAATGAAAACGTAAAGGTTTCTTCATATCATTCAATCAAGTACACCCTGACAATCTTACAACCTGGACTGCTTGTACCAAAAGCTGTATTCCTGTTTTACCCACGGTAAAATCCTAATTAAAACCTTCAAGCCTGCCTGATTACTTCACACAGGGTAATTAATACATAAAAATGCTACAGTACTATTTTATCTTATACACACCACACCTATTACTATTAAGCATATCCTGATATTATGCAGATTAAACTTACCCTTTAAAATCTAATTATCCCCAAACCATACCATATTAGTATCAACATCAAACTTCATTTAACTCATATATACACGCTTTACTCAGCCAGTGGCTGACGCATCCAACGTCATATTCCTCTACAGCCTTTAGACAGTTCAGTACTACACGTTTAGACAAATCATTTCTATTATCACATCACTACAAGACGAAGAAGAAACTAACCTACCTTGGTATATGGGAAAAGGGAAAAATGTTGAAATGTTCCTGTCCTCGTGTAATAATAGTATTTATGTGTACACATCACATTACATATGTCTACATATATCATCATCATCGCCCGTCGTGTGGCAATGGCAACGTATGCATTCTAAGCTATGATGATGACTGTATGACTTTTCTGTGATGATAAAATGATAAACTGATGACTTGCTTTCATGGTTAAGTCATCCATTTATCATGTAAAGCATATACAAACATATTACCACATTTATTATACACACACCAAAAAAAATCTCTCAGAGTAAGCATGTGTCATACGTCAGCCAGCAGGAAGAACGTGTAACGTTTTTTTGCATGTAATTAAAAACTCATTCAGTTTTATAGGCAAGTAAGTGATTGAAAACGTATTTCTTATTTCTTATTGACTCCAGTAAAACCTCAACTAAAGTTTACTCCACATAGTATATTATATATGCACTATAACCTCACGATTCCTTAAGCAAGAAAATGAAAGTACTTTTTTACGCACACCTATACTATTCCCCGTTTTCAGCCTTAAAATTAGTCTTAGCAGCGTCGTTGCATTTTGTAATGAGGATGAAGCCACCTAATTATATACAGACTTACGATGAAAAACATTTTCAACCTTATCCCATCCATAATACAAAGAACATTACAATAATAATATTATTTCTACACGGATCCCAAGATCCAGAAAAAAAACAAGTATGTTTTTTGTGCAACGCTGTATGAGATGAATCTTTATACATGGAAGGAAACAGGTGACCGCCACACCACAGCATATGATCTCCTACAACCTTTTACAAAAATTCATTCAGAACAACTTTATCCTACTCCTCCAATGCATCATACATCATAAGATAAGCTTATGAACCCCATCAATATGGGTTATCTGTCTCCCGTTCAAAACTAAACTATTCTTCATCCTAAACTTTTTCAAACCCCCCTTCTTGTCTACATTCATTCAACATTATAAAACCTGTCTTATGCCTTGCAATTTTTTATCCTTCCTCACTAATTTATTTAATCAATCCTTTTCACATCACTCATATGCACAGCCGTCCTTGGAAGAATATGACTGTCTAAAAACCTTACAAAATTATTATTTACCATTTCCACCTACAATTTTGGCACAACCCTCCCAAATTCAGACTCACATTTCACCATTATCATTCAACACCCACCCACACATGCTAAATAAATCTATTTAAAAAAATTCGCACCTCCAAACTTTCTTTTATACCCCTCCAAAATTTTCAAATAATACTCCTCCTCCCTCCCCAATCTAAATGACTTCACACACACACCACCACCACCACCACCACAAATAAACCATTGTCATGTCCCCATCAAATCCAAAAAATGTGCCAATTTTTTATACAATTTCAAAAAAATCATGGTCAACTTACAATTCTTTGATGAGCATTTTGGTATTATCTGTGTAGTACTTTTGACGTTAGGATTATTTTTTTATAAATATATTTTCTCCTCCTTTCCTACTACAATTAACTTATTGACTCGACCACCCCGTAATGTACACAAAACTGAAAAAATTACTATATAATAATTATATATCACTGGTTAATATATTTTTTTAGTACTTCCCTCCTTCCTCCTCCTTAATACTGTGCAATAATAATTTAATTAATTTTTCTTCTTCTCACGTTAACTTAACTAATCACTAATCATGTTCACACTAAAAAATTTTTTATACTACTCTCCCTCCTCCCGTTCCAAAAAAAAATCTGCAAGGAAATAATCAACCGAATAAATGTGAGTGTGTGTCAGCCCTTCTTACAAATAAATATGTTTTTGGTGCAAAAGAAGAAGAGCGAGTGGAGTGGAGAGGACTGACTGTGTGTCTGACTTACAAAAAAATAGATTTGCAGGGATGAAATGAGAGAAGTGTGAGTGGAGAAGAGAGATGAGCACATATATGGAAACTCTCCTCAGGGAAAGAGAGCAGTAGTGTATGCTATACTATGTGTGAAAATACTATATACGCTATGTATACTTGTGTAGTAAGGATATTAACGTGTGTATGTATAGCTGGTATATGGTGTCTATGTCTGTGGACGGAATACCACTGTCTATAAGATGCATATGAAGGAAGATGAAGAAGAAGGCTAGCAAAAATATGTAAAAAAGTTTTGGCAAGGCATACCTCTACATGTATAAAAAATGAGGAGATTCGCTATGGTGGTAGTGGTGGTGCAATACTATTGTGTGTTTTTTTAGTGTGGGAGGGTATACGAGTAGTGGGAATAGAGTAAAGAAAATATGGGTAGGTTTGAGAATGGTATAAATTGTAAAGGTAGGTAAGAGGCCTAAGAAGGTTTTTGGAGAGAGTTAGGGAGTGGGTGTAAATGCATTTTTAGAGTGTGTAGCGTGTCTACAAGTAGAAGAGTGATTTAGCATGTATTTTTTTAGGAAAGAAAAAGAATTGTGTGGTGTGTGTAGTGGTGGAGGTAGTAGGTATTGGTGTAAATACATGTACATGCGTTTCTCTAGTTAGTTTACCGCATTATATGCATGCATTATTGGAAGAGAGGAGAGTGCTTTGTTGGTGGATATTATGATGATAATATGCATAAATGATGTGTAGCAGAAGAGAGGAGAGGTGGAGAAGCTAAAGTTGAATATGAAATGGAGAATGTTAGTAGGATTTTGCAATATTAATATTATTATACGAGATTTTATTACATTTATTGCCGTTTCTGGGTTGCTATCTGTCTTTAAAAGTTTGTAGAATGCAGAGGCATTTTTCCTTTCTTCCAAAAAAATGCTTTATGCGATATATGCCAAAATGTATGCAATCCATAGTGGTAGTACGAGCTGGAGCTGACCGACAAAAAATGCATTTAGGATGATCACCTTCTTGCAGAAGAAGATTGTAGGGTGCATGGAGCTTTACGTGCTTTAAACAAACACAAGATTTGCCTTCGTTGCAAAAGAATTGGACGAAATACGTCATGAAAATGGTGCAATAATTGTAAATGCTTCTTTGGTTTCCTTCTAAATATACCATTTGTTTGCCTTTTGGGGTAAATGGTATGCAAAAGGGAATTCCTGAGGATGAATGACTATGGTAGAAAGTAAGAAGTAATGGGAGCTTAATATACCAGGTAGCTAAACAAAGAAAGAGAAACTGGTTGGTAAGAAACATATTATCAGTAAGAGCTACTCAATTACGGGTTAAATACAGGTTTGCCAAAAAAATCTGCATAGTTCTGTATATTTTTTGTGGAAGTGACATGAAAAGAAATAATAAAATGCGTACATTGGCTTGCTGTGCTCCGTGCGTGAGCTTGGTCTGCATATATGTATATGGGTGGGTACAAAATGAGTGGTTTACATTAGACAAAAACAATTGGTTTTCACAACCTTTTCCAACTTTATCCTAAAAATTACAAGTGCTTTCTCTGCCTTTCTCTTGCTTTCACCAATGCTTCTAACTTTCTCTTAAAGCTCTCTTTCTCTCCTGTCGTTCATTCCTTCATTCAGTTGAGTTCACACTGACGTAAATAATTTTGCATAGATGCCAAATCAGGGAAATTTCATTATGGCGTATATATTATCTACCTATGTACATGCTCGTGTTAATCCAAAATGACTTGACTCCTTTTAGCTTTTTGCACTGATTTTAAAAGTTTGCATTTACAGTAGATGTTCGTCATAACTTTGTTAGCTATAATTGATGTTGATGTCATGTCATCGGCAGTCTACTACAGAAAAGTATTCCTATGTATAAACATAGTCTTGTATTTTTATAGTTTGAAAACCGTTTTTATAGTGCCTCTCGGTTAATCTCAATTTTTATTTCCCAATTTTGACTTCCACCTTTAGAAATCAGGCTTTTGAGTGACGACAGACGATGCAAGACGGTCAAACAGGCAGCTTAAAAACACTCTGTCCACCATTACTCAATAGAAATAGGACTCTGTATATAAGCAAAATGGAGATGGTTGGGACATTTTAGTGGTTGGCTTGGTGGACAACCGTGTCGAAGGCAAACAACGTGCACGTGTAGAAANAAAACACTCTGTCCACCATTACTCAATAGAAATAGGACTCTGTATATAAGCAAAATGGAGATGGTTGGGACATTTTAGTGGTTGGCTTGGTGGACAACCGTGTCGAAGGCAAACAACGTGCACGTGTAGAAAAGGGGTAATGAATAATGCCGCATACCCGTACTCGCTACAAAAAGAGAAAGAAAGGGACTCCCACATATTCACATAAACTAGGAGCGAAGCGGAATAACCATGTATCTCCTAACCGGAGAAATCCTGGGAATGTAACAGGAGTGCGGTTTCACTATGGCTCTCTGGTTGCTATTCCATTGACTCTTGTCTGGTATAAAACTTCGTTTCCGAGCTTCTGTTTCACTGTCCAAAAAAGGATAGTTTTTGCTAGGTTGTGTTGCTTTTCAGATGACTCTTATGACTATTGATGATTTGCTTTATTCAGAGCTTGGGGAAATCTGGTCTAATACACGAATAAATGCAAAAAATTCACATGGCGTGGATTGAAATTGTATTGTTCAAATCGTAACAAAAAGCTCAAAAGTTATCTATACAACCCACATACGTTGTTTTTAAAGCATGCTTTTACTTTACTTTTTCA
Source organism: Orchesellides sinensis (assembly GCA_027744375.1). Classification (NCBI taxonomy): domain Eukaryota; kingdom Metazoa; phylum Arthropoda; class Collembola; order Entomobryomorpha; family Orchesellidae; genus Orchesellides; species Orchesellides sinensis. The sequence continues at coordinate 8,915 of JAHZNG010002565.1, forward strand.
TTGTTATCAATCAAACCTTAAAAAAGCAGTTCTACTATGGTGTATGAAATGAGTGTAGCCAAAAGGACTATTACATAAGCTTACAATGTTATACAGACAATATATGTGTTGAGTTCAATAGAAATGCAAAAACTTTAGGAGAATTATGTCACAGTTTTGATCATTTCATTAATGTTATGTGTCAGGTAATGTTTCTTTGATAAAATTGCTTGAGTCAGTTTTACGAGGAACTCATTCGTTTCTACGTGAGTACCATAGTAATGACATATTTCAACCATTTCCTTAGCGATCTAATAAAAGTCATTCCTAAGTACGTACACATACTATAAAATAGACATCCGTTTTGATCATTTGTCAACCTTGTGCAATGAATTCATCACCAACACACTCGAAGCCTTAATGACACACCCATTGCTCCCTATTAATGTGCGGATGTGTTTCAATTTATTAAACAGTGAAAGCAAAGTAAAAGTGGAAGACATGCCCCACTGTCAGCGTTCAGGTGAACAATATTATACATATGAAGTTTCTGTAGCTGCTTAAATAAATCAGCCTTACATGTTGCAGTTGCCGTATATAATTTATCCTATCCACGTTTATGACGATAATTACTGTTAGTTACATGATGATAAGAACAGAGTACAAAATAATATCTATGAAATTTGATACATACATATTAAATTGAGGAGAACAGTATCTATTGCAAAACTGTATTAGACAGACCTTTCATTACAACTTTATCAAATAAATGGGGTGTCATAATGTCGAAATTTGGAGGCAAATGAGATTTTCCATCAACGCGCGCTAGTTTCTGTCATCAAAACTAATTCCAAGGAAATATGGAATAAAAAGGAGATAAAACTTGTAGGTCGTTGTTTTGAAATGGTGGGAAGCGGGTTATGAAAAGGAAATTAAATCCAGCTTAATTAAATTATACCGAGAAATTTCTTTTGTTATTGCTAAATAATGATGTAATTAAAACCTCATAGTATCCTGTTAAAACTAATAAACCTAGTTAATTCCACGCTCTCAAAATCAAATTACTTCTGGTTGAGCATTGTGTGTCATATCATAGGAGGAGCAAAAAGAGAAAGCAAATGTTTCGGAAGGCTACGTGTACATATTGTAACATAGATTTGCCATTTTCATGCATGCATAAAAATGCTTTTATACATGCTTTCACTTTGACAGAGAACTAGGCTGAATTGCTACATATGACGATGCCCCAGCCCCACACACAACTTGTTCGTATTCTTGTACACGATTTCCTTACATGCTCAAATGTAGGAGAAAGTGAAAGTAAAGCAAGTTGGCTGTTGAATCTTCCTCGGGAAAAGTCCCTCTTTTCTTATATCCTTTCAGTGCTTTTGATTCCGTCATGCAGCTGGAAAATAAAAATGTTTCGTCGTGACCGACTTTTCGCCAAGATTGTTGAGTTGGTGTAAAATTTAAGCTTCTTGAGCGTATTATGAAAAGCTCAGTATTATTACTTTTTGCATGAATAGCTTATACAGATAAAGTATGTATTCAAACAGGGAAAAGAGCAATGAAGTTTTCTCGTCGCTATTCATGTTTAGCCTTTTGTATATTCTATTTTTATTATTAACTTCAAGTAGTAGAGTTGTTGCATGTTATGTTCGGCTTAAGGAAGTGGCAATAATAACACCGAGGTCGTTCCTTTTTACGATTCATGAGCAATTTAAGTATTATGAAACTGTCAATAAATAAGCTCAGTATAGGCTTAAAAACTCGGGTAAATACAAGCAAATATTCACTTCTTCAGTACGAACTTGTCATATATCTGGAGTAATGCCATGGGGTTTCATATAAACACTCAGAGATACTAAACAATGCTGTAAAATGGTTCGGAAAGAACACAATATGTCTTTAGAAACATAAGTGAAATATACAGATATACTAATTCTGTCTTCAAATTCATGTTCTTTGATTTTCAGAATGTCGCTACAAAAGCAATAAAAGTAGTCTTGCCTTTGCTATATTAAAGTACTTTCCCCTTCTAAGCAGTTTTTATTAAAATGCGCTGATATAAGAAGAAGGAAAGAAGTAAAAGTCATTTTATGATACACATATGATGCTTGATGATGTTTCAATGACCGTGACTTCTGTTAGCTGCAGTTTTATCGGCACTTGCGGACGTTTGGTGATAAAAGTGACATATGCATGTGGCCCTGGCATGAAAACGATATGATTGCATTTATAGTAAATATATACTATAGCGTATGTTTTGGTTTGTGTGTTAAAAGAAGAGATTATCTTTTCCGAAGTGTGGTTAAAATGGATTAAGAAATTTAGGGTTTATGTGGTTTGCTAGCCACGAAGGTCAGAAAATATTTAATTCATTAAAATTAAGTATTTGGTATGATTTAATGAACTTTAATTTGTATTCTTTAGATACAATCATTTGGTTCCATGTTCTTTAAACCATGTTGAAATAAAATATTGTGTTTTTTTAAATTTGGTTCCCTGTGGATTATTTTCCAAAACTGCCTCTTCTATGTACGTTTTTGCCAGTTTACCATTTTATAAAATACAAGATGCAACTTTATACGACATGCATCTAATATTCATATTTCATATATCATGTTAAGAGTTTAGATTGAGATGGATTACGTGATAGTGTAAGTATGAATGAATAATACGGTGCTGACCAGTTGACTGATTTACACAAACAAGAAATATAGCGTAGGTATATGTGGTTCAAGCAAAACTGGAACAAAAACTACACGTAAGAATCATCTAAGGAGCAACTGTTATCTCGTATGCATCTCTTATCATAGAATTGGTATATGTAGGACTAGACCCGGCAGGTCATTAACACCCGGCTTATCGATAAGATAATAAGACACCACCATGTCACATGTTCATAAAATAAGGGTTAACATCGACAAGATTTAGCAAAGTCTTATATCTTTCTTGTACTATTCACCAATGAGCTGCTCATTCGTGTCTTACTTACAACTTATGCAATGCAGTCGTATAATCCAGCAAGTTTTGCTACTTTCACCTTTTACTGTTTAGGCATATTTGTCATGTCTTTCCCGCTGTTCATCTAGCAACCTACTGCAAGTACCTTAACTCTTTTTAACTGATAAATTTGGCTAAAGCTAACCAAACCATTCTATTATCGATTTTAAAATTGTTGCCTGTTTTTCAATACCTGTTGTAAAAAGTAAAAGTACAGAAAGCTTCCCAGTCCCATTTTGTATGTGTGAATAGAATGTCGTCCTCTGTTTCAAAAATTAATATACTAAACCCTTAGCATTCTACAATGAATACTCCGTTTGGAAGTTAGAAATATATGAGGCTGGAATTTTTTTATTGAGGTGGGACACGGTGTACATTGTAAAAAGGGCGAAACCTCTATTTTATACTTTGTTGGTATAAACTATCAGTTAGTCTTGGTGAAGTAGTTGAAGACTTGGGCTTAGTTTAAGTTCACTGAAAGCAAGTTCAAAGCAAAGAAATTTTCTATGAAATTTTTATGACGATGAATTCTTAAGTTATAGTCGGTAGT
>JAHZNG010002566.1:0-20104 GCA_027744375.1 Orchesellides sinensis
ACAAGACTTAAATTAGCAAAATGCTAATTTTGTTTTTCGAAATACTAACCGGAAGTAGGAAAATCGCAATTCGCCCCGTCATGTATAGAAAAAAACCAGCAAATATCCTTAAGTTCCTTCTCTGTTTCTGTCCTTACAGATTCAAGGCGCTTTGTAGTTTTCATGGATTTCAACTTCGGTAGATTAGGCAGATCTCATGAATCAGAATAAGAATGATAGCGATTACCGGGATGTGATTTGTGTATTCTATCTTAAAGCCTCTAATTTCAATTTCTACATGCATGGTCATTTGCGTAATTCATTTACCAAAAAACAAGGAAGAAATTTACTAATTAGCTAAAATTTTGAAGTGAGTGCAATAAGTATTGCAAAATTCATGTACGTGGATGCTCCCCTGCTTAAGAAATCTTTAACAAAAAGGTTTTTTTGTACAAAGATTCTTCCATTACACGTTCTTTGAAAGAATGATTGTCTATGTGAGACTGAGACTACTCCTGGAGAACCGAGTACATAAATACGAGGTAAACTTTACGCTCTTCCAGACATTCATACGAACCAAAACGGTTTAGTTCAGTCTGTAATCAAAGTTAAATATATTAAATATTTTGTTGTAAACACTGATTACATTTCCCATAACATCATACGCATAAATAAAAAATACACTAATCATTTTATGAGGATCTTACACTTGTGCAACAAGATCAAATCATTTTGTTACATACAATTTTCCTTTCATTGGGCCATGCCTACAGTTTCTGTACAACAATCCTGATTGCCTAGCATTGTCTACGTCAAGAGCATCTTTTGAGGGTTATTGTGTAGGAATAAACAGTGTACGTACTCCTGCCTGCCCCTTGTTGAGACATTCAACTTCAGGTGAACTTCAATTCACTCAACTTTACCTTGAAATACTTGTAGATCATAACATTACAATGCTACATGTTAACTTGATATTCCATCCCTATGCAATGTATACAGTTTCCCAAACCATTACTTGTAAACTCATGACTATTTATCAGCTAATTAGAAATCCCGTCATTTCCATTTCAGGTGTTGTACTGTAAACACAATTTCCATTGCTACATATACATGCATACCTATTCAAATATATTTTGCCTAACTTCTGTTATGGCTTTGTTCACTTGACCTGTATCCGTAAATAGAGGCACATGTCTTCCTTCACAGGTGCACTGTTGCCGGATAAATCCCATCGGCGACGTCGGATGCTTATTGGAAGATGCTCCTACTTGCGCTTTCATTTTCATCAGCTACCAAAAGTATCAAACAATGGAAAAGGGAAACCAAAATTCCGGATCAAGTGTTTTTGATATTTTGTGTAATTCTAGGTGTTTTTATTAGTGCTGTGGATGCTCAGTTGCTCAGCGAATTTGTAAGTTCCAGACAGCCAGTCAACGATATCTTTGCGGTTAAGCAGGCTTTATCACGGAACATTAATAATCCAGCAACATACCAAACTACGGTATGATTGTTTCTTTAAAATGCTATATATGCCTTTTTGTCATGTGATTGTGAAATTGTTGATCTAAAGGTATAAATTACATGGATTTTTTAAATGAGTCCGTTTCTATTATAGCCAGAGGTGATTAAGAGTTATGGGTATCCAGTGGAAAGTCATAAAGTCGTTACTGACGATGGTTATGTTCTGACAATGCACCGAGTTCCTCATGGAAAAAATGAAGTTGAGAAAATTTCAAGGCCACGACCGGTTGCTTATCTGCAGCATGGATTGTTTGCGTCTTCATTCGAGTGGTTTATGAATAAACCTGAAAAGCTATTAGGTTGGCATTACAGCGTATATATTCACTTTAATTAATCTTAGAAACTACGATGTTTTGCAAAACGTTGTGATTTTTATTTTGTTTTCTTAGCTTTACGGCTAGCTGACAGTGGGTATGACGTGTGGTTAGGGAACGCTCGTGGAAATGCGTACTCAAGAGAGCATACTATAATGACAGTGAGAAACAGAGGATTTTGGGAATTCAGGTACCTTAAGCACGTTGAAATAATCATTTAGCTTTTACTTTTATTAGCATTTATTGTATGCAAGCAATTCGTCATTTACCTCCACAACCAATAAGCACATTAAAGATTAAACCTGTAGTAGCTTGAGTAGGATTTTATCTATCAAACTTGGTTAAATTATGAACATAAATATGGAAAAGGGGAAGGGAACATATTCAACAACGGCAATGGTCAATGTAAATGCTAGTTTCCAATGATTTGTTTTTACTTTTTAGATGCATAATGGCTGTGAATTATTTTCTTTATCTAGTTTTCCATGTCTTTGATTTTAAGAGGAAAGGAAACGTACGTATGTAAATGTATATACGTTTCTTCTCACGACAATTGTATTAGTGTTCATATTCTCCCATCGCATCCAGTAACAATTAAAATTAGAAATGCTTACCCAAAGCATCATGCGAAAAACACTTAGGATTTTAAGGTCGATATAGCACTGCATTATATCAATTCCGTACGTACGACTCCAGTACTGTACATATTCTCATGAATTTGTAGGTAAATAATTTAATATTTATTACTATTATGTAATTATGGTGTTGTGTTGTGCGGAGATCAATATTTTATGAACTTCAATGGCTTGAATTGCATACAACTATCAAATTCTATTTCTAGTAGGATATATGTACCTGCTAAGTAATTAGCCATTCCTCAGGCCTCAGGTAGTACAATGTTTGTAGGTCTGAAATTAGGTTCACATATAAGTACAAACTTTGATGCTTAGTTTGTAATTAAGTTGTAGAAAGGAAAGAACATTACGAAGATTGTGCAGAATGTGCTTTACAATGAATATAATTTATAACGTCCTGTTTCAGAGTAAAGAGTAAATCAACCTAATGACTTTTAGGATGCAGTTTTACCTGAGAGCCTTAACATGATCTAATGTTGGGGAAGGGCTTAGACAAGGCTCACAACAAGACAGTGCTCATACCTATATCATTATTATACTTATTTCCGTACATTTTCTTTCAGTATGCATGAAATGGGAAAATACGACGTTCCAGCGGAAATTGATCATGCACTAAAGACTGCTAACCAGACTAAACTTTACTATATTGGTTTTTCAATGGGAACATCGATGTTCTGGATAATGACATCTACAAGGCCTGAATACAACGAGAAGATTAAGTTAATGACAGCTTTGGCTCCAGTTGTGTACATTAATAATATGGTAGGATTTCCAAGACTGATCTCACCTTTAGAAAGTATTGTTTTCGTAAGTCTTTTTGCATTCTGTCGGTATTTTTTCAATCTACATTTCTACAAACATGCTCCAACAACAGTGTATTTTACATTCAACTAGCCTTTACTGGAACCAATACTTCATGGTGAATTTCTACCGCCGTGGCTTCTCACAATATATAACGCGATAGGAACTTTCTTCTGCTCCAATACATGGGTTGCGGAGACATTATGTGCCAACATAAATTTTCTGTATGCTGGATGGGATCTCCCGCAGACTCAAGTCGTAAGATAGCATAATGAATTAGGTACTAATGACCGGTATGCTAAATTACAAAGAGAAATTTTCCTCAAAACTTTGCATTTTAAATTTGCAGAGTCAAATACCATTGTTCTATAGCCATACGCCGTCCCCTACTTCAACTCGAACGCTGTCACATATTGCTCAACTTATCAATACTGGAATCTTCCAAGAGTATGATTTTGGGGTTTCTCAAAATTTGCTTGTATACGGACAACTACGTCCCAGAAGATACTCTTTGAAACGGACTACAGCTCCTGTTGCTCTATTTTATGGACCAAATGATGCAGTTGTAAATCCTGACGTAAGTACAAATTAAAGATTGTCATACGTAGTTGGAAACAAACTGGATATTATTTAATATTGGAATATAATTTTTGAATATTTAAGGATGTCCAAAAACTTGCAGCAGAACTACCAAACGTTGTTTTAAATTCCCCAGTGAACTTTTCCTTATGGAATCATTTTGACTACCATTTGGGGAAGGATGCAAATGAACTGGTAAATAATCACGTTTTGAAACTACTTTCACAATTTTAAAAGTGTTAATGAACTCTACAGTATTACTATTTTAAACCAGTGTTGGAATCTATGTGAAAGTTATGTGTTCATTTTAAAAGTTACCAAATTGTTACCTTGATTTTAGACTTGCCATATATTCTTATTTTGTATATAGAGGGAAAGAGTTGTATATTGCTGTAAGATGTATTATCTTGTTTAAGTTTTTAGTTTACACCTATTTAAACCTTGGGTTTCATTCAATTTAAATAAATAAAGTAAATGAGGTTGCTGGTGATATGTAATTTGCTAAAATTTAAAATAAGATACATTTTTTACAACTATTATCAAATATCGCATTTTAAAAGAAGCGATATTACTCAGTCATCTTGAGGGGTGAATAAATTAAGGTATTTAATTCCTACTTAGGGCACAACTAGTTATATAGTTTATATTAAATCTCTTTGAACTGCAGACAATGTCAACATTTTAGTAGTTTTAAAGTTTCATAAATGTTGTTTATACATATAATTATATCATAAATAGCATTGATACTGGTATACAAACTAACTTAAAGTTGCACCGAGTTAGTTGCGAATTCAGACAAGAAATGGATGAGTATCATCATAATACTGAGGGGGTTTTCCATGAAAGTATCTATCGTGAAGTTCTCTCTCCGTTTCTTCTTCGCTTCTGTCGTTTAAATTACATTCCACATTATTTTCAGACTCTAAAATTAACTGGGCAGGAGGGGAGTTCTGTGCCTCAGAAATATTACTGATCCCTGATGTAAGTAAATCCAAATTGTAAGCTGAAGCTGAGGAGTCTACCAGAGAGGATAAAATATCAAGGTAGCTTGATTTTACAGCACTGTTTGAATCCGAATTTTGTGATGTGTCCTGCTTTTCAACTTCAACTTCCACATTGATAAGTTGATCATGCTTGTCTGAATGCGTTGTCGTTGGCTGTTCACTGGTTTGCGACAGGTTCAATAAAGTACCTTCATTTTCCAGTGGGAGGTTTACAGAGTTCATATCGAATTCAGCAGTTTCTAGAGATCTAATAGCTCGTCTTCGATAAGCGGGTTCCGGATAATTTAATAGTTCTGGGTCCATTCCTAAAATTCGGTACAGCTTGATTGCTGGCAAAAATATCTCGCCCGATTCTGGATCTTTACTCTTCAGAATAAAAAACAGCGTTTTATGAAATATATTTTTGACGAAAATCTAATCACGTTTTGAATTTTCTATTTACAATACCTTTATAAATGTCAGTTTAAATGGACTCTTTTTGCATTTCTTAAATAAGCCCTCAATTTTAGAACCATAAAAGTGTCTAACAGAGGTGCCATTAAACTCGTCCATAATGTCTCCAACCTCAATTTTATCCGACTGCAAACAAATTGTTTACTCCATAATTCGTGATCATAATTTAACATACTTTTACATACATCTTATATTTGGCATAATGTACTTGCTCTTACCAGCTCAGCAGCAACGCTATTCTCAAGGATCGCAACGATTACAGCAAAGCCCATTGGAAATCCAAGTGTCAAACCAAGCTTGTCACATGGAACAAGCTCCGTTTTAAAAAGTTTAGGAATTTGCCATGACTCATCCAGAAATGAAGAGTTGGCGAGATCAAAGTTAAAATCATATAGGCTTAGCTGAAGCAATAGGGATAAAAATATTTGTGACAAGATCTCGTGTCCTAGGACGGATGAGTTGGGATTAAAATTGACTCTGAGAGTCGTGTTAGCATGATCCTGATTTTCAACATGATACTGGACCGGTGTATGAAGACATTTCCGTTTTAAACAATGGCGTATCAGAAGCCGAGTTTTCCCTGCGTTGGTCCTAGTCTTTCGGTCATTCATAATGTCATCAAACGCTCCCCGAAAAGTTAATGGTAGAACTCTAGATTTAGTAGCAGTAAAATAAACAACCAATATAAACACGCTCAAAAGTGAATTTTTTAAACCCTCAACTCACTTGTTGTACTTTCTGACAAGCTGGTGAAACCATTGGAAGCAGTCGGTCCTCCATGGTGTGAAACCGTCATATCTAATTAGTCCTTTTGTAAAAATAGCTTCTAACGAATGGCATACTGAGAATACTGCCTCATCGTCATCTCCGTAGGGGCCAGGGCCGGACGCCACTAGAGCACCTATGTTGCCTTTAAAGTAATCAAAATTTAAATGCAACATACTGTAAAAGTACGCTTTGTATGACATTACAAGCCTTGCGTATAGATAGATAAGCAAAAGCTTAAGTTTTGACATGAAAGAAAGTATAGCCATATAGTCATGCAGTCATGCATACCTTTAAGCTCCTTCAGTAATGGGTCGCTGAGCGTCATAGCGTCTGTATCTCCTCAGATACTCGTGTTTTAAACTTATAAAAACATTTCAATTATGAATTTGTCTGTTGACTTAAATGACGAGGACAACAAAAACACAAGTGATTTACTGAGTTTTGATTATGGAAGGATGCAAGATGAATGTATGTCCATCTGTTTTACAGAGTTGGCCTAGCAAAATGTTTGTAGTTGGAGAGTCTACAGTGTCCTAGTTAAAACATAAACGCTTTCATATTTAGCATTATTACATAGAGTGAAAGTTACACTGAACAAAACAACCAATCCTTAATACTTTAGTCACCTTTCACCATGATTTTAATGCACCCATACCTGAAAAACTAATTTTAGCCATTTGCTTCCGTGATAGGTAATGTATCACCAGGTTTATAACGTGTTGAAAGTGTTTTCAGCTGATGAAGAATACAAAAATTGTTTACATTAGAAGTGATTTAGCTATTGTCGTTTATGGCATGAACTGAATAGTATGCTATGAGACAGTTAGACATTTAATGCAGTAAAGACGTACATGACGAAAGAAACTTAATGTACATATAGGCCGTGTATGTTCGACTTTCTAATATCCAGCATTTCGAAGTTACAGGATGTGGTACGTGGGCTATGAGTGCAAAAAATTGTGCAACATGGCAAAATAACGTGACCTGTACTCTGTACTCTATTCAATGTAACGATAATGTAGTCGAGACATTACATGTTCTTTGTACAATGTGAAGAGGGTAAGGAGATTGTAGCTTTTCACCCATTACCATGAACATAAAAACACATATGATGAGGCAATGCTGTTCATTTTGTTCTGCAGAAAATCGATACACATGGAAGAAACAAATGCTTAGCATTTCTCAGATCTAAAAGTGCAATAAGCTTTCCATATTGGGTGTAAAATTTCACTGACTTGTATTCTCACGCAAACCCTTTCATTCTCAGCACCCTTGTACACACACAGCATTTGGTTTAATCGCAAATCGAAATAAACATTTAACATGCATACAATGTTCAGATCTAGAAACAAAAACTGTTAGCTTATAGGATATTTCTCAAGGTGTCATGATGCAAAGTAGGAAAGCGAGTCTGAGTTGCTTGAAATTGTATGCAAACAAAAATTAGAATGTTGACGGGGAAGCCTGAAATACAAGGCAAATTCCTGTAGCTTTATGCGTATAAAAGTATTTGCTTCAGGTAAAAAGTTTCTGTTTTCCTCTATGCCTTTGTAGAATTGAAAGTAAAACGCGAAAACAGCATGCCAAGCAAATAAAAATCTCATATTAACATGAATAAGGCAAGCAAACAAACCGCAAGTAATTTTCATAGAATAACTTGTTTTAGGTATATGGAAAATATTACTGCATTCGGCCCAACCTGGACCTGAAAGTGTCCATGACCAAGTGGTAGCGACAAGAAATCTTCATCCGAGCACGAAATTTTATTACGGACTGTTAAATAATTGATGCAGAATTTGTATTTGTACATATGAACTTACTTTTCACTTATTATGCTGCGTACCATAAAACTGAGTAAGGCTTTCTCTTCTGAAATTGCAGTCAATGCCATGCGTTTATTCCGAAATTGTGATAACTTAGCTTGTTATTATGCTGACAATGAAATATGTGCTATAAATATAATCCTTTGCTTGACCCGGACCTGACTAGGTGTGAAATACTTGCTGTCCTATCCTATACGATAGGTTTAAATGAGAAGTAGTTTTCGTACTCATACAAGTTATTTTACCCTACTCCAACCTACGCTGGTTATTTTCTTCTAGTTATTTACCTTCATGCATTATTACTTTCGCCACTAGCTGAGTAAACTAGGTGCAAGATCTTTATCACCTTCCGTGTAGAAACGGTACAAACCAAAGGACCCTATGTTTGTACTAAGTGTAATATGTCATGTCGAATATAAATATTTCCGTAAGAGTTCCAAAAGGTTTTGAAGCTTAAAATCATATGAATAAAATTCAAAAGTTTATTTGTACGCATATTAGGATGTAATGTAATACGTGTTTATAGCTATTGAAATCGTGGTATGAAACTGAGATTAATACAAAAGACTTGTCCCTATTTTGCATGCCATAAGTGGTGTGTGCATGCAGTTCGTGCGACTTTTTCATGCAAAAACATGTTCCTGTTCTAATAATGTTTCTTTTCGTAAGTCTTTCAGTACAAGGCTCTTATATATTGTATTTTTAGTAAAATTCATGTTGCCTGTTCGTATGTCCTTATTAATAGTTTAGCTCCTGTTGCCTGCTCACGCCCTACGGTCTGGTCTGAAGTACACTGAAAATTGAGTAGATTTTTAATTAACTAGCTGTAGTGATTGCCTGCGAAATTGGTGTGCACCGATCGAAATGTCTTCAAAAGAAATATTTAAAAAAAGAATTCCGGATGGACTACCTGAGTATAAATCAAAAGTAACCCCTGACGTTTTACGCTACTTTATACACATTAATATTAGCTTATATATTGATATTTTCAGCTAAATCGCTTGAAGTGTAGCTTATATGCATGTANTATATTGATATTTTCAGCTAAATCGCTTGAAGTGTAGCTTATATACATGTAAATATATGGGGTTTTCATTTGAAAAAAGATTGCAAGAGAAACTACCAGTTTCACATGGGAAATCAAAGGTGTGGAAGAGATTCGCAAGATGGACACTTGGGAAGCAGTCCATTGCCAATTCAAAATCGGGAAATTTACCTGGTCCTTGTCTCTAACATCGGATGGTAGATACTTAAACGTTGTCCCTGTATTAATGGAGCCTCAAACTGCTGTGGTAAAATTTGCCCTAAACATAATGGTTCTAAACCAACACAACAATGTGATTTACACACCAATCCTAGGTATGAATAAAACAACAACAACAGATAAGGTTCCTAAATGGTCAAATTGAAGTAACCAAAAATAATTCTGTCGAACTACATTTTTATAGGAGGTGATCTCGGATACTATGGCTGCAGTTCTGGCAAGAAAACCAGTGACCCCAGATGGGAGGTGCTCAAATTCGGCGAGACCAATTTCGATTATTTCTCCACGATGGTTTACAACGGTAGCCTGAAGTTGTTCGTGGAAATGACCATCTTCTATGACACACATGGATCCTAGTCATTTAAGTTACTTTATGCTATTGAGTGTTTTCTCATGAAATTGTGTGCTTTTACAGTGCATGTTCAAACCTGTGTTCAAATTCCTTAATTTATGCTCTAGTACCTTTAAAACAATGTCTTTTTGCCAAAAAATACATACATTTTTCTTATTTAACAATTATACCCAGCAAATGTTTCTGTATTATTATTATCATTGATAAAAAACTGGAATTTAGATAATACAGTATAATAAAACAAAAACGCAAACAGCGATATTTTCAGAAAATTTTCTACACATTAGTAATTCCAGTTCGCTCTATAGTTTCAAGAAGTACTTTAAGATTGTCGTTAAACAGATCACATCGAATAGGCATTTCTAAAGCATAGAATGGATTTTTAAGAACATAATCAGCATACAACTCATATATTTTTCTCAAAATTGTGTCCATCCCTTGCAGTCTAGGGTCGCATATAACAATAAACTTCACACCTGAAACAAAACCAGATATAAAATTACAAACATAGGTTAGGGTTAGGTTCAGCAACCATAAATCCCGCAACTAGTTCTAAGACTAGCAGTCACATCAACAATATTTCAGTTAATAAATTCTTTAATCCATAAAAGCACCCCACCCACCCTTTAAAAACAATTATTTACAAACCTCACTGGGAAATTTGCTGCATCGTTTAAAAACTCCAGGGCATCCTTTCCATTCTCCATCTGCGCTCCATTCACAGGAGTTCCATTAATCGAGACTAACGTCTGACCAACTAATCAATGCAAAATACAAACAATCCATATCCAATATCGTCATTAAAAGCACACATCTCTCCATCTACATGAATTAACTTAATTAATTCCTGTGATTGCCTAATACTTACTGCAGATTCCATCTCGTTGACCAAATACAACCACAAGCTTTTTATTTCTTAACTCCAGCTTCAAATCAAAGGGGTAGTTAAACGTCTTCTCACTCTCCACTTTGGGAAAATTATGATCGTAATTAAAAATCATGCCTCCAGATTTTGACACAATGTACACGCTATGTATCGAAATCATCTTTACTAAACTGTTGCTTAAAATTTGCTCAATGAATTATCCTTCCTAATTAATCCTTTAAATACTACCCCAAATATACCAGAAAACACCCGATTGTAAATTGTATATATGCAAGGCAAAGGAAGACCTTTTCATCTGACTGAAGTAAACAACAACATAAAACGGGATGGATGGAGCTGAGTATTTGACAACCCATTTGAACACAAACATCCCACAACTCTGTATGCCAACCTTGGGGGAACTGTGAGCTTTTCAGTATTTTACAAATAACAAGGTAAATTGCAAAGGATGACACTGACGCTAAATATGCAATTGCAAAGTATGACGCTATGACTTTTAATTACGTTAAGTTAGTATTTATGCGATTAATTAATCAGAAATTAAATAGAAGAATTTTTTACGGAGCTGATTTATTTTCCAATATACTACTATTTTGCATGTAGTTTCTCCAAATATTCAAATTTGTCATTGTCAATTATAGTTACTTGATCAAATTTATAATTGGCTGGATCAATCGATCGTCTAGATCCAGTTTTGTCGTAGACTTTGCGTATCACAGGTTTTATAAGGTGTGAAAATCCACCTTCTTTGGCAAGCATGTCGTTGTAGTCCCATTGGGAGTCTCCAAGTTTAGGACTATGATTGAAGGGAATGTTCTTTTGACGTCGGGAGGCTTCTTCCTTTTGAATCTCATGCATCATTTCGGACGTGGATGGAAGTTGAATATCACCCTTTAATGTTTTGAGGAAGTATCTTATCTGAAATAGGGGTAATACCTTTGCTAAATAAGATTAAAATGCGAATTTGGTTTTTAATACTAACGTGTACTTACCTGGCAATCAAATTGGGGAAATGGACATACAGTAAAAGGGACTCCAATGAACACCATTGAAGGATATGTAGCATTGATCATGTGGCGATATAGGGGAGAAATGTACTTTTCCTTCTCTACTGTAACGCCACAGGTTGGTGAGAGAAAGGGGAAATCATATACGTATCCTACATTCAAAACCAATCATTGTCAAATTAGATTTTTTTCAGTATATGCATCCTTTTAACGTTTTAATCAGTACCTGAGCATAAAAGCAATACATCACAAGTTATTTTATCGCCATTAGCTGTTAGAAAGAGCTGCTCATTTGCCTCGGTCACTGGCGAACAAATGCTAACAGTGTTTGGAAGCGCATATCCGCATTGCTTACAACTCAATGTGACCTACAACGAACCCGATAATTTTGTAAGTACAACGTAAGGTCGGCTTAGAAATAAATTACTGAAGCATGACGACTTTCCAAACCTGAGAGGCATTTTCTACCAACTCAAGGCTAATGTCAATGGCTGATGGCCCGCAACCTAGAACTACCACTCGTTTCCCCTGGAATACTTCTGGCGTTCTGTAGTCACGACTGTGCCAAACTTCCCCTTTGAAATCCTTTAAATTTTTTATATTCGGTATGTAAGGCTTTGTATAATGCCTAAGAATAGATTTTAAAACTTATTGAACGGTCGAAAAAAAATTATGATCTAGATAAGTTTACAAAATTAAAACTTTTACTATTTTAAAATCATACAACGTACCCATTGCAAACCATCACTGCATCAAACTCATGTGAAGTAACTGTCTTTGTCTTTAAAGTCTCCACTTGTACATTCCACTTGGTCCGTTCCATTTCTTTTTGGTGGTTATCAGAGTCAAGTTGAGGTTCTACTTTTAAAACGCGGGTGTTGAACTGCAATATTATTGTATGAAATTAGTAGGCACAACAGGATGAAGCGGCATTGTTAATAAAATCTAAGGAAGGGTAGGGTAACGGATTCCAAACTTGAGATATAGCAAATTATTCTCTCAAACAGTATTTTTCTTACATGAATATGGTCCTTTAAATTGTTGTCGCTCGCAAAAGTCTCCAAATAACTTAGAACTTCACGGTGTCCAATAAAAGAATTTCCAGAACTATCAAAGGGATAATCAAGGAAACCCATGATTTCCTTCGGCAAGTTTGTCCTAAACGTAAAAAGTCATACTGTCAATTTAAGACATTCTAACTACAGCTTGTACTTTTAGACCTTCAACAAGTAATTTAAAATTGCTATTTGCACCTCAATCCTTTATAGGCTGTAGAATGTATAGGGATCCCGTATTCATCAGTCCCTGTATCGTCCGTATACTTCCATATACCACCCACAGAGTTGGTTTGTTCGAAAATACACCCTTCCAGCATAGGATCTTCCTTAATATGCCGCATTGCTATGAGGCCTGCAGCACCTGCACCAATTATACACACTCGTTTCCCTTTCATTATTGCGGACGTACAAGTGTCGTAAGCAATAGTTCTTAAAAGCTTAAAGGGACAAAAACTTAATTTTAGGAATTTCCTCAACATTCATTCAATCCTAATCTTCAGCTAACTATAAAGTTAGTTGCTTTAAAGATGCGTTAAAAGTTCGAAAGTATGTACATATGTATGTATGTATATATCTTGAAGTGAATTAATGATTACCAAAAGTGATATCTAAAATTAACTTTTATGAAGAATTTTAATGAGAAACTACACAAAAGCTTATTTACGCGTTGAATAGGACATCGTTTCCACAATCCAGAACACAGATGTTGACTGTCATAATACTTTTTTATGTGTGATGTACTCATCTGATCATCAAAAAGAACTTCTCTTTGCTATGCATATGAAGTATGTACTCCTATCCAGATTCAGATAACCAATTTTCCTTGCGTGACACTGACATTGAACGTGACGATGAATGAAGCATGCAATCGATGTTTTACTAACCTCCTGCATATACTTAGATAGTCAATAGTTGGTTGGTGTTATATAGTTATACATTTACGAGTACACTTTTGTATTTTTCAATCAGTAGGATTTTTAAGTTGGCATATGAATATGAATAATATGAATGCAAGAGCTATCCTAGCGTTAATTTGCAGAGCCTACTGAAACTTAAGGATTAATTAAAACAGACTTTAGCATCGTTTTATCTCTGGGAATTTTGTTTGTTTTATTTAGCCTGGTTTTCTTGCATAGAAAGTCCATCAAAATGCATATAGGTACTTGTAAAATTTGGACGTTAGAAAATATTCTGAAAAAAATAATAGCGTAGCAATTTACTACAGATTTGGTTAGAAGTCCATGTAAAAGCCATCGTCCCCCTCTTCTTCTTCACTAAACTGGTCCTTCTTGTTTCGTTTTTCATGACGATGACGGTGGTGACGATGATGTCGATGGCGATGTTTCCTGTCCTCCTTCTCTGCATCTACTGCCGCAACTTCTGGTTCAGGTTCAACAGCTTTGGATTTGACACAATCGTATACCATGCCTGGTAAAGGGACCAGAATACAAGCGATCCATTACTTGACGTAAACTTGCAAATTTCAATTTTTTTGCTGCGAGCCTCCTCTTTTTCTGATCTAACTTATCCAATACTGCGTCATCATCTTCATAATCTCTAATTTCTCGTATGCAATCCTCGAATTCAATATCTTCGTCTTCATTATATTTTTCCAAGTCAGACTCAGTAAGATGAGATCGATCCCTCAAGAAATCGATTAGCCTTGTTCCTAGCGTTGCTACTCCAGGAAGTGCAGTAACGCCAAGATAAACCCAAGCAATGTATGCAATTAGCTTATGATCCGCTGTAAAAGAAAGATACATCATACACATCATGTCTTTTCGCTACTATATTTAAAGTTGCTTTATATTATATTTCTTACGTAGAGTTGGGTCAATGGACAGCAAACCAGCATAAAACATATGCATAGAAACATCCGTTTGCCAAACGGGATCGTCTTCATGCTCGAGAAGCTTCTCAGAAATACCCAGTTCTGTCAACAGGTCCATGTAGATATCCCTAATGTACTCTTTCCTCTCGTCTTCAAATTGTTGATAGAGCAATTCAATAAAATCACTTTCCTTCCCATCATCATCAGCTTCAAACAGACTTGTAGCCCTTACCACAGCCCAGCTACCTCTAACGCCAAACGAAACTCCACCAAGACGATCTATAGCATTGATCTGTTCTTCAGTTTTATTTGGACACAGGTCCATGACGAATTTCATTACATCAGGCCATTGCAAATATCCTTTGTAATCATGTGATGCATTAGCTTTGGCATACATCACATCTCGTAATTTATCTAGGTCCATTTGGAACAAGTGATACATTGACTCATCAATGGTACCATCTAAGATCCCTTTAAACAAAGCCAGCTTTTGATCAGAAGAATGTCTTTTGCAAGCTTCAACTAAATTGTAAATCCACTCCATTCGAATTTGCTTGAGATGACATCGCTTCTCAAAATATTCTGCAATGTACTCTGGGAATGTTCCAATTATTGGAAGATCATACTGTAAGTCATCAGGGTAGCTTGCAATGCCTTCCTCTTCGTCTTTTCGAGCTTGTTTGATTTTTCGGTACAGTCGTACTATATCAACTCGTCGTTTCCACACGTCTTTAATGAAAACCATGGCTTCCGCAGCAGAAAAGTTTCTGTCCAAGAGGGGCTTGTCGTACCTCAAAAATATGGGAACACTTTCACTCATTCCTTTTGGTTTAATGTAGGTCGTTAGCTCGCCAACTTTCTTTCCGCTAAGTTCTTCAACGACTTTGTTTATAACCCAACGTGTACTTTGACCTTCCTTCATTTCAGAAAATTTAGACTGACCTCCCGGCCAGTCGTTTGAAATCTTCGTCCAACTTGGCCGGGGAGTGGGCTTTCTTTTTAGATCCTTCACCAAACCACTTGTCTCGTAAATTTCACTTTTAAGCGCAGCAATCGCTTGCTTTCTGAGCGTGCGCTCAGTTTTTAACATGTTACAAGCTTCCGACAATGCTTCATTTTTTTTAGAAATTATTGAGAATTTCTTTTGAGGAACTTCAAATTCAGCTTTGGGCACAGTGTCCGCATAATCTGCTTCATACACGACGATCCTTAACCAAATGCATTAAAATAACATTATGCGATGGGGGGAGACAACCAGTATTATCTTTAACTGTGTTGACAATAATGTAAAATTGTACTTTCGATGAGCTACTCTAAGTTGACGTCGTACAGCTAGCAACATTCGTCTGATTTCTATGGGGTCTGATGAATTGCGTATTCTTTGCATGATTTCTGTGTACTTTCCGGGAAGTGCCATGTCAAAAAGCATTTGTCCTTGGGTGCTAACGATTTCTTTAGCCAAGGCTTCAATCTTAGTTTTATGCAAGTTTTTAAGCTGCGTCACCGCCCAGTTAGTTAATTTTAAGGACGATCTCATTCTACAATATTGCGTAAATTATCAAATTTTGCTAAATATGTATACATGCTTTACAATATACATATCAACTAACTTCCAGAGCATCCCTAAAATCGTATGGAAAGTATGATGTTGCCACTGAATATGTTCTTGGAGGGCATGAGCCTCTGCTTTCACTTCCATTAATAGACGATGTCCAGCTTTGTCGGTTTGACGAATGTACTTTCCAAGCATATTTCTCAGTTCCAATTCTTCCATTTGCTCTTTTTCCACTTCAAGTGTCTCCTTTTCTGCCTTTTCAAAAACATCTTCATACGCTTGCTTAATTTCTGCAAATATTGGAGTCATCGTCTCAAAATGCTGTGCCATGAAACTAAAAGCCTTTTGATGGACTGCAAATCTAGTTTTAAGCTTTTCGCAGGGTTCCATCTGAAGGATTTTCTTTTCATCCAATGTTTCTGGTGACCAGCCACCTATGTATGTCAGGAATACGATGTTAACAGAGATACAAGTTTTATGTGCGATTTTTTACGTGCACAGTGCACACACAGAACTCTGAAGGTGTGTACCATGTACCATTGTTAAAGTCATCAATTTCTTCTTCAGGTAACCTAATAAAGGCTCTAACTTCATCGTAAAGGCTACCAAACATTTGTTGTGCAAGTGGATCATTAGCATCAAAAAGGTCTAATTGAGTGTTCACAATATCCCATAATCGACGAACTGCTTCTGACTGCATCACTTCTTGTGCTCCTAATTCCTTTAAATTAACATTAGGATGGAAAAATTACATGACACTGGTATGTTCAATGCTGAAAGAGATATCCCACAAAATCAAATCAAATTCGGGGTACCAAATATTTGTCCGGAAAGGATTCAAACCGTTGTTGATGAAACGACGGCTTCTTGATTTCTATTTGTGGCGTGGCTTGAATCTGCTTGTTCTTCCACGCATCCGCATATATTTCAAACAAATGATTTCCTTGGTCAGCTCCGCAGTAATGTTCTGCTGCGTTCGGATCCTGTTCCCGTTCAATACGTTCTAGAGAAGCCCAAAAGTTTTTCTTGCTCCAGGCCTCCTTAACGGGGCCGGTTTCCTCGCCATCAATACTAGCAGATTTAATTGAAGGGAATGAGGTATTCGATTCTTCTTCTAGGGCGGCCCTACTGGCCACATCCGAAGGAAAGTTTCTCTTCTTATCTAGCCTCTGCAAGCCTGCTTTCGCGTCGCTAATCTGTGAAGCCCCAAAAACCGCCAATCTAGTGTCTGTGTCAACGGCTTCAAGAAAAAACTGTTTGGGATTTTTCTGCTTTGACCCATATCTGGAGGTTAACTCTTTCATGTGATGAGAAGCCAGAACAGACTCCAAGAAAAGATCTTGCCGATTTGTATCTACAGAAAAAACTTGCTGCAGCGTTTTTAAAGTTCCTTTATTGATCTGAACTTTTCTCTGCTGTTTTTCCCGTTTACGTTCGAATTCTTCGTCAAAAACTTGTGTCGAGTCCAACATGTCGGCATCGTCATTTACCTCTATTCCCTCACCTTTCAAGGCTTCGGATATTGGATGAAGGTAGCTACTTTTCTTTTTAAGGCTTACTAATGTATGTACTACTTCTGCTGAGTGATGGGAATGAGGATGTGTATGAGATTTTTCATGATGCGATGCTTGAGCTAAAGCCACGCTAGGTTTTTGGTCCTCTGTGGGACTTGGAGGAGTGTTGGACGCTGCTGGTATTTCCACCATGAGTACTTCTTTTTCAATGTGGACATGATGTTGGTTGTGATGAGGTTCCTCGTCATCTTTGTGTATGTGAAGGACACCATGAATAGGATGTGGTTCTACCTTTTCAACCAATTTTCCATCTAAAACGTCAATTTTTGGATCCAAGCCTGATTGACTTTCAGGGTGAGCTACCTGAAAAGACTGTTTTTTATAAATAATGTTAGAATCTTCCACTGGCTCTGGCTGCATGTCTCCGCCTTCCATGACTGCTTTACAACGAAATTTTCGGTAATTTTAGTGCGCTAATTTCTTGGAAATAAAATTGAAAATGATGTGTACATGGAGGATAGGGTAATATTAGTTCCGAAGTAAGTTACTCGACGATCATATTAGAAATATTAATGATTGATAATTATTGATGCCTGATGCCCATGAATGAAATATTATAAGTTTGAAAACTTTGCTTCCGTATCATGATACGTAAAAAAGCTGGAATCGTATGTCATGAAGTCAATGAAGTACTATGGCTACTTTTTTATTCATTCGAATTGCTGTACATCTGTCAGACAAGACATAGCTTACATATGTGACAAGTCGGTCATCAATTTAGTTACAAGTTGCAACTGTACGAAAGTAAGATCTTTTGCTAAATACGATGTAATAATCTTGATTTCTATTTCTAATAATAACATTAAACGTCTTATCGTTAGTTTAAACATAAAAATATACAAAATACCTTAAACACTAGGAAGATCTTCAGAAAATGAGATCTTTAAAAGATTAACCCCTGATCTCTAGATAACCACGCCAGCACAATTATAATACTAGGCTTGTTTATAACCTTTAAGTCAATTAGGGTTCTTAATAACTGATAAATAACTTGCATCGAAAATCAAATCACAACAAAGTTGTCTGACGACCAGCAGATCATGAGAAGCATATCTTAAAGCACATTTTTCATTTTTGGCACAATAAATTACGTTTCCCAGCACTCATCTTCCATGGGAAGTGATTGCGGCACCCTGTTGACATTTAGTTCTTCGAGATCAACGCATAATTCTTGTTCATCATCGTTACTGTCACTGTCATCATAATAGTTGGCTGTAACGTAAGACTCAACATCGAACACAACACTCATTCCTTCAGCTTCATTAACAACTTGATATCCAGCTTTTTCAATGACGTTCCTGTAAAATAAAGAAAAAATAATTTGTTATTGATCGGATACTCTTTCCTATTTGGTTAAGCATTACGTCTCGTAAAGGAAACATGTTCTTACTTTAAGGATAGTATATCCGCCGATACAACGTTAGGGATTCCTGGTAAGGCTTGAATTTGAGTTATTGGAACCTTAAGCTCGGTTGTTCCAGATTCCTGATAATGATCAATCATACTTCTACTAAAGAGGAAATTTGAAACGTAGTAGGAGAACTCATTTAAAGCGATTTGTTCTGAAGTACGAGTTTCCCTATGATTTGGGTATTCCAAAGACTGAATCAATTTAAAGGCACCATTTTGAATTCTGTGAGAAAATCGGTTCATCATGTTTGCACTCGAGGTCCCTAAAGCATTTTCCTTCTTCTCAAAGATAGCCATCTGTGACACACATCCTAAATGCCTTGTTTCTTCCGGACCCTCACAAATTCCCTCGATAGTATACGAATACTCTGTGAATTCTCCTACAATTTTGTCACACCAATCTTGGAACTCCCTGCGACTCCATTCAAACTTATGGTCCCAGTGCCTAAATTTCCCAACAGGCAGATTAAAAACCTCGTTGAAATCAGCATTAGGTGTCGTCACAATCACAACTGTGGGAGAAACTATTCCAAACACGGTTTCCTCAAAACCTCTTAACACATCAGGATAAAGATGCTCAATCAACTCTATTCCAACAACCGCCCAAATGCTAGGGTTAGTCTTTAGCAACCCGCTATCTATTTTTGTGATATCTCCTCCATACGCCTCAACTACAAGTGGCTGTGGACGAGACAAACGTTGCAGGTACTCGGCAGGTAACGGTTTGAGCAAATAAGCTTTCTGAAATGATTGTCAAAAAATATCTAATAGAGATCTCAACCTTCATTTCGGTTATTTTATAATATTCAAATAATTAAAGTATGAAAGTCTTACATCTTCCAATAACTGTTGATCCAAGTCAACAAACAATATCTTGCCAATATCCAAAAACCCTTTGAAATACCTCATCATCCCAAATTCAGCGCACCCCACCTCCATCACAGTCTTGCCAGTGGATTCATGCATCTTTTTGTACTTCTCCGATCCCAACAGCTTATCCAAAACGTCATGAACTCTACAATATCTCTGAAGGTAAACAGGAGGAGAAAAGGTGACTTGATCACTACCCTCAATCTCCCCCGCCTCCATTTCAGGCTCTGTGGTACTGGAAGCTGACCCGTATTCTCCACCAGCTGAGGAAACCCCTGAGATGCCAGACATTATTGACCCCGAACCGGATGAGCCAGCTTCCTCAATCAACTCTTCTTCCATTTGTTGCTGACTTTCCATTAGGGTGTCATCTGACATAAATGGAACATCTTCCACTGCTTCCATCAGAAAATCCTCTGT